>LUCM01009526.1:0-80335 GCA_008360955.1 Fasciolopsis buskii
ACAATTTTTCATATATTTTCATCTCGTAAATTGTCTGATGCAACCTTGAAGGTTTCCTGCTGTTTCGATTTAAGCATTATTTTGAGTATTGAATGTTGTTGATTACCATTCTCCATCCACTTCATATGATATCCAATGTGATTTCGATTCTTATCCATCCCGCTACAACATCCATATTGATCTTCATCTTTACCATACTACCCTCCTGATTTTCGCTGAACCCGGCCACTTGATAACACCCACCATTTCGTCCCAGCCAAATTATGCGCCGCCGATGCGCACCGTTGATGAGTTTAGAAATGGACTGATTCGCAGTGCGCGACTCATAGTCAGCCCCAGAAAGTTTCGGCGATGGATTATCTAGCTCTGATTTAAAGCCCAAATCACGTGATTGGATCGTCTTATTGCACCTTATGTTCATCAGAGAACAGACACTGCGTCTTCACAACTAAATTTTTGTTTTTGATTTCCACTGCACCATCTTTGTGTAAATTTGATCTTGGCCAGCGCATGACTCTCGAATTTCGAGAATTATGCCCATTATTATTATTATTATTATTATTATTATTATTATTATTACTATTATTTTTATTGTTATTGCAGGCTGAAAGGCATAAACCTTTTCTTCGCAACAACCTGTTGTTCTCAGATCAAAGAATACAGGGCACGGTACCACCAGGTGGTTTTACCCACACCAGTCAAATTGAACCACTCGCTTCCACATACCTAGCATTATGAAGTCTGAGTTGTGGCTCGCACCATTTGTCAGCTTCCACCAGGCCTGACGTTCCACTTGCACTTTTCTGCCAGCTGCTCAAGATGACTCCGAGCAACCCCGCCCATTGAGGACAGACTCGGCAGTTCTACAAAGCTCCGTTCCCTCCCGCGCTGGGTTAGTTTATCTAACTTTTCGGCTCACTTCACTTGCGAGCAATGTACTGACTGCTTCACTAGCTGCTCAACCGTGGCAAGCGACTCAGGAGAGGCAGCGCACTCCATCCGCTCTAAGGCGACCTTCCAGCGTTTCACGCGCACCGCCAATCCACAAAGCTAATCCGTTTCTAATTGATCTCTATCGATGCATTTAAGCGGCCCACCTTGCAGCAACCGGCAAGCGCTGTGCTGACGCTCAAAACGACTCCTCAAAACCCACACACATTTCTTCGTACCACGTCTCGAGTGGAAGCACAACACGCTCTTCTATCACATCCCTCGCCTCAGCCTCACAGTAGTATAACAGACACAGGGCTGTCTACATACTGACCTCTGTAGAAAAATTTACTCGCCGGCCACAGGCCATACCAATTCCCTGCCTTACGTCAGAAGGGGCCGCGAAAGCTTTCTTGTCTGGTTGGGTAAGCATATTTAGTTGCCCCGCTGTAGTGACCACCAACCGTGGCTCAAATTTCGACGGGGCATTTTCAAATCTGATTAAAACACTTGGGTGTAAGCATATTTGAACAACAGTCTACCACCCACAAGCCAACGGTCTGGTGGAAATATTCCACCGGCGGCTCAGAAGTGCCCTGCGAGCCGGGGCCAACCCGCTTTGGAGCAAAATACTGCCGTTAACTTTCGTAAGCCTTCGTAGTTCTTGTAAGAAAGGAATGCACACTGCACCAAACAAGCTTGTGTTTGGTTGCACAATCCGCCTCACCGAGGAGCTGGTGTTTCCATCAAGACCCACGCACTTCAATTAAGGTTACTATGCCAAGCGTCTCGCGCAACACGTGCGAGCGGTTTATGCCAATCCGCCGCGGGACCGACGACCTTCGGGCTACATTCCAATCGCATTGAGTACTTCAACTCACAATTTTGTGCGTGTTGGTGGTTTCCGAAGGCCACTGCAACCACCGCAAACTGGTCCATTTTGCCTGGTAATACGCGGTCCTGAAACTTCATTTTGGATATCGCCGGCCGACATGACGCGGTATTTATTGATTGTATTAAACCTGCCTCCATGGAATGCAGGTCTAACGATGGGCTTCTTTTATCTGATGAGTCCCATCTACCTGGCCGGCGCTAGTCATTATCAACGCCACCCGCTGAGACTGCTGTTGGGGCTAAAGCCACAACGCCACCAATCACACCCAAAGTTCTGGATATGCGAAGTAGCCTTGGCGGCCGCGAGGTAAGTGCATTTCGGTGCGCAATAGGATGATATGTTTGTCGCGATAACTTATGCGCTGATGGGCATGCCGCCCCTACGTTAAACGGAAAGGGCAGCATTGACCGATGTAAGGTGCCTGCTACCAAGTCGAAAATCCATCGGTGCTCACGAGCACTGTTTTCACCAGTTTGTTTTTGTCGTAACCTCTCTCAGAAGAATCCCAGGGCTGAGGCAATTCCACGGACTCCAGCATGACAGTCATCGGTCCCATGGTCGATATCATGCACTCACCAGAGAATGGGGAACATCCGAGGTCAGACACTCATTGACCCCCGCATGCCGAAGATTCTAGAAGATAGCGAGGCCGGCGGGTGTGGGACGCGGTCAGATCCACCTTCTTGACCGATGCACACCGGGCGGGCAGCTCGACCGCAGCGGTGTGCGGGCGCAGCTAGGCCGTGGGATCGCACCTCCTTTGTTCAGCCCCTATGGTGTTTTTCAGTTTGGGTGTCCAGTGCACGGTCAGCATTCAACAACTAACACCTACAGGATCACCAACAGAACGGCAAATTTTCCGATTGGCGCGTAATGCCCAGTCCCAAGACATTCGTCAGTTTCGGGCTTCGTCCGTATGGTCCCAATCGAAATTTTTCTCCGGCGTTCCTCTAGAAGGAGATCCCGGTAAGGGAACTTGAAATTTTTTCTCCAGATAGCTTGTTCAACCGAACGTTGACCGCCAAGAGCGATCGCCATTTGCGCGTAACTCATGCACGCTTCGCTCGCAAGCTGCTGTCAAAATGTACTCAACCTGCCATCACTCCAGACAGTTTTTTTCTTTTACCGGTCAAGTTTCAGGGTTGCCAGCATTGCAATTGTGCGGAGCTGAGTAAGAGTGACGCACACGTGGTCACAAAGGTTAAGGGCAAGCAAACGAAATACGGGACCCGCAGTAGGGCAATCCGGTACAAAAATGAAACTCTAACTATTTCAAAGTTGTTCAGTGATTATTTTGCCGCCTCTGTGACAACTGACGACGACACCATTATAACGGACTTTCCGCCACTCTCCCTTGCACCCCCTCCAAGATTCCCTTCCACTCGATTTGATGTTAAACCACTGTTGTCAAAAGTGAGGCCGTCTTTCACGTTGGACAGGATGACCTTCCTCCAGTCCTCCTCAAATTTGGGGGTGCAGACATTAGTATAATTTTGTCCAATCTATTTAATCTTACCTTTAATTGTGGCACTTTCCCCCACCAACGGGAAACTTCTGTCGTTGTCCCAATTTATAGAAACGGCTCGAAGCCGGAGCCACCTAATTACAGACCCATCAGTCACACCCCAGTTGTCTCTCGCATTATGGAAGGAATAATAAAAAGTAAGTTACCAACTTACTTATTAACTCCTGACCTCATTAACGCTGGCCAAAATGGTTTCCTTTGAAGTAAATCAGGTTCTACCTGCATGACTGATTTCCTAAACATAGTGACTAAGGCTGCCAGTGACGGAAAGCTGGTGGTTGTGATCTTCTTAGATGTGGCAAAAGCTTCTGATCGCGTATTCTATCGCAGGGTTCTCGTGAATGTCAAGAGCTGCGGTATAACAACCCCCTTCTGGCTTGGTTATCCTCTTATTAGTGAATGTAAATGTAACCCTATCCAAGCCTCGTCCGAGTACTAGTGGGATTTTTCAAGGAAACACACTAGGTCCACTACTGTTTCTGCTGTACACCAACAACATTTTCCACATTGCTAGGCATGATATTCATTTTTTGCTTGCAGACGATATGAAAATTGGATACACATTTCCTGCTCGTGACCTCAACACCATCATAGATAGTGTAAAAATGATCTTCCACCGCTCGGTTCATGGTGCGCAACTTGGTCAATGAAATCCTCGACCGAAAAAGCAGCATTCTCCCATACAAATGCCACATTCCTGCAGGAATCTTTGAGATTAACCAAGAAGTGGTTCCTTCCCCTCAAACTGTCAGAGACTTGGGTTTGCGTTACTCCAGCACTTTCAACTTCTCAGGGGTCACCCTGATTCAAACTGCAAGAGCTAGTGAACCAAGTAGGTTGGTGCACAAAACTTGCAGAAACATGGGAACAATTTGCTAATATATAAAACGCACGCTAGACTTATCCTGGACTGCAGATCCATCGTGTGTTTCAACATGCGACGGAGTGACGGAATCGAAATCAAAAATGTTCGATGAACATCTACAAAGCGACTTCTAGGTACTGTTCTTCGCTAAAATGCATGGAACATTGCATAAAAATACACCTGATTCCCTTATGGCTTCGTCGAGTTCACATCAACCTCTGCTTTTTTCATGGTATTGTTGGTAACAATGTGTGCATTTCCGCACCCCAATTAAGAAATAAATTTTCCTATGGCCTGCGTCGAGCTGAGGTCTTGGCGTCAGTTCCCGTGTCGAGGATAACACCTAGAAAAACTTCGTCTTCATCAAAAATTCCTTCCTATGCAATAACCTACCCCAACACATAAGGATGATTTCTCCTGCCTCCGTTACATTTAAAAGCGAGTTCTGGAAGGCAACAATCGTACAAAATTTGCTAACCATGCACGATCCTTTCACTCCAATAGAAAGAGTCTCTGACGCTACAATTGTCTACCGCAAACATCACCCCCAAATTTCCCATCGGCAACTTCAGCTATCAATATACCAGTAATTAATATCTGTTAAGCCCCCCAAACTCAAACAACAGAGCAAAGATACCCGTTTTGTTTTGCACTGACCTGCCAGTGTCAGATATATTATTCAACGCATATCATATCAGTCCTCACGCTCCCCAATGCGGGCGAGGTTTCCGTTCTTCATGTCTTCAAACAATGGTTAGCAAAAACTGTACATCGTTGTTCTCCGTCTCTCTGCATTTTTAAAAGGCTTCTAACTCTTTTGTTAGCTCCACCATGGTAAAATTACCGACGTCCTTCTTCCTTCCTATTTTAATACTGGGTCTCGATGGGCCATCAGTACTCTTCCACTCGGCTGTGTCGGTCCGTTTTGACAAGTTTTTACCCCGCACTCAAGGTCTTTTTAGATTTTCTTCATGACAGTTCAACACTCATGTTCATTTTATAGACCAACACTGTTTTCCTCCTAATATACCAGTTTTTCTATTTCTCATTTTTTACCCGAATGTTTACTTGCTTGTTCAATGTGACATGCAATATCCCTCTAACATTTGATCTTGCAACCAAGCGTGACTCTTGAAGTTGCGAACGCCAATAAAATAGTTGGTTTATTACATAGGATTTTTGAGATGAACGACAGTAGACTAAACCTCTTCAAAACATTCCAGTGTATGGCTCTTCATCTGCTCGAGCATGTGGCACTGCAAAAGACTTGCGGTCAAAACCGTCCAGTCTGCATTTACGAAACGGCTAGTAGGCACTTCGTCTAAAGTAAGCTAAAAGGAACGATGTTCGTTGCTGAATTATGAACTTTTGTGGCTTCGGCCTGCGAAAGCAAACTTAATATTCTTCAACAGTGTCAGCAACTGTTATGGATGCATTTCAGCCCTTCGATTTAGAGATGAATCTCCCTACTTCCTTTGAAACACTAAGCTCGTCGTCAAAACTGGCGTTGCAAGAACAAGCATTAGGGTGGGCATTTTTGTTGTGAAATATTGCTCCTTGTGGAATTCACTGCCCCAACGGTAGCCTCTGCTATGGTCGTCTAACATCGTCCTCAAAAACGAATTCTGCAGAATACTAATTGCTCCAACCCTTAATCGTATGCATGACTCGTATTTTTCAGAGATTCGGGAGTAGGAATTTGGTTTGGGATTTCAGCAGTTGTTAAGGTAAAGCCGCCAAAATCTGGATCTCAGCCAACAACACCACATAACATTATGGACCTTGATAACAGAAGCATGCAGGTATGCAGGTATGACCCGGCAGGTATGGCAGGTTTAACCACGATTAACCCTCCCTATATCAATCTTAACAACTCCGTTTACTTTCTCCATAGATTTTGATGCCGTTTACTTACTCTGACAACATAAAGTATTTTATGTTTATGCTGGGTATTACCGGAAGTGGTACCTCTCCCTGCAGACACTTCATCAGAGGGCACATTTGATTTCCTTTTACTCTTCCTGCCTACTCATTTTGATCCCGAGTCATATGCTAACTCAAATCTGGTGGACTCTTTCCTCTTGACTATCCAGCCTTGTTTCATTTGAAAGAAAAACATCTGTCTAAGTCACTGACGATCTGATTCGCTTACCCAACAAACCAGTCCGCATTAGCAGGTTCAAGCAGCATTCGTTATTGAAAGCAAGACACGGCGTTGACGATGACGGAGTCACACGTACAGGTCTCTGCTTTACGGCATGAGTCACCACCCTACGCATGCTTGTTTACTTCCAATCTGGTTTTCTTTAGGCCGTACATGCGAAAACCCAAAAGACTACGACATGTACGCTTCAGCATCTTCAGACGTGGGGAAAAACAGGCCGCCACTATCGGTTGCAAAATACATAAATATAACGCAAAAAATGAAGCTCAGGCGGAGGAACTACAGATAACACTACATGGGCTCAATAATTTCTCTGTTAGGAAAACAGAAAATGTCGGCTAGGATCAGTTTGGACCCAGCAACAAAGGCATATCCGGGCTGCAAAGGAATGGGCCACCTTCTGCAATGGATATGTATGCAATCAGCCCAGACCTGAACATGCGAGAGGGAAAAGCCCACACCGTCCTTGTTTGGTAGATAATCATCTGGCTGATTTGCTTGACGATCCGCGGAAGTAGCTGTTTGGACTGTTCACTTATGCTTCACCGCCCATTCCTCTAGATTTCAACCTGCTCTTGTCCTCTCAACCGCACACTTGTTAGGTATGATGACGTCCATAACAACTGTCGTCGTTCTTCTTGCTTAATTTTTCATGCATGTTTACTGCAACTACAATTTTGTACACGTTGTTATCGTCCTTTTCAAACACAATACTGATCCAAATACTCTCTTCCTTTGTGATCTCCCATCCTAGCATCCAGCCCACGCTGCCGTCCGCGACCCATTTCATTTGTGCCTTTTCCTGGAAACTGGAAATAGTATAAATGGGCGGTGGATAACAATATCAGCTATAACCGATTCTCTCTTGCACGCACCGCGGGCGCTTAAACCGGAAAACTTCCACAAACAGAACAGAGTGACTTGATTCCCTAACCCTTTCGCTAGCTGTCCTATCAGACCCCTGCAATCTACATTTGCGAAGATGTCAAAAGACGAAAGAGAAACACGCTACAAAAAATGAACACGCAACTTAAGGCTGACTAGGCCATGCACCCTATGGGGACAACGCACAGGGTAGGTTTGCTGCACGCGTCCCGTCACCGAAAGACTCCCTCCTGCACGTTTAAAGACGGTTGTTTGAACCTTGCTGTCTTTGTGAGAAACTGACTATTACCGCCATTTTCATTTTTCGTTTACTCACTTGAAAACCAACTGGAACAAGTTCCAGAATGCCTAATTTCTCTGGCTCTTCTCCAGGCTCGCCAATAACCACAGATGCAACGCAAGCTCCCGCCGAAAGCTCCAACCCATCTTATGTTCTGGTTGTCTGTCTCTGCTAGGAGGCCGTTACCCTGATCTGATGCTCCAGTACCGGGCCGAGTAACCACAAGACAAACCAAGCCACACCAAAGACCGCCCCGGGTAACTTATCTCAAACCATTGCGACTGGCCAGGACATCGTTTTTAACACTACTGAAATGCCATTCAATCCCCCGACCTCCAATCCCCTATCGCCACAGAACACCAAAATCTTTGATATCAAACAAGGACAACGCAAAGGTCGTTCATGAAAAGGGCATTTAAGAACTTGTTGCAATTCTCACACGTAACCTTTCTTCCCGCTACACATCACAGTCGGCTCCCAGACTCATGAGTACAGTGACTATTCTTATTAGTTCCATTGTCTTTCCGTCCACAATTCCTCTTAAAATTTTGTACTTTAAACAGTTTTATGCAACTCTGGAGGCTTCTCACTGTTCCATCTTCAGCATTATTTTTACTCTCAAATGTTTTTAATTACCTTTCTGCCGACGTAACAACTGCCGTCAAAATTGCTCCTGGTCGCAGTCGTCTTAAATCTGCACATAATTCCCTTCTTACCTACGCCTCTGAGGCAAGGGAGTTCATATGGCTTACAACAATACAGATACAACTTCCGTTTAGTTGAAAGTTACTAGGACTTACAGCGCTGCGCTATTATGCTTCTAGCTTAAGACCGCAGCATATAGTCGACCACCCCAGGCATCTGTTTTAGCGGAAGGCCATTAAACGCCCTAGCGGAATTTTTCAACCGCAGTAAATCTTCCTACTGAAAGTGTGGTAAGCAATTTGAATTTCACACAGAAAATAGGTTCCAAGACTTCGAACAAAAATCCCTACATCTATTACACCATTTCAAGGGGCAGGCGAAAGGTGCCATGGAGAAGTAAACCCCGCCGCCTGCTAAACTACTAAGAAATTGCCTGGAGGTCGCCTGAGAGCACTATATTGAAAAGAACATGTGGTGGATAGAGCGCTGATCGATGAATTGTTAAAAAGACTGAAGCAGATGAAGCAGTCGTTAAAAATGCTCATCAGAAAAGTTTCTGATTCACAGATCAATTGCCTAGGTGAAACTAGTTCTTTGTAAACAGTGGAGCACATCGTTCGAGCGTTGCCCAACCCAATTTAGGAGCTCAGGGCTAGGTCAACACGTTTTATGTTGAAATGAGGAGATGATCCTAAGTTCAGTGGTCTGCAGGCATTAGTGTTTTTCAGAGCGTAGACCTCTCTAACTTGGTATAGCAAGCTAACGTCTATCAGCCCAACTCATTGGAGAATGCAAACTGCCAATTGGAAACAAAACTTGTCAAACGACAATACAAATATCTTACTTTCAGTGCGAAAGAAGTCCACATTTCCCGTGACAACTTTATAACCATTCGCCTTTTCAAAGATGCTATCTTGGGCTAAGGTGACGTACCTAGTGTCGACGAGCTGAAAAATCCATGTTGGCCTTAGTTGAGTTTGCAGAGTTCCGTGAGATTTCGATCAACAACCAATAGAAATTCATTGCCAAATCGTCAATGCATCAGCAGGAATCAGGCAGTGAAATGCTGAGTGGCACGAAAATTTAGTAAAGCCGTTGGTAAGCATTTGCCCATTCGTCAGCATGGCCACGATATCAAATAGCGTCCAGCATAGCTTTCGATAACCAGGCACTTATTTTTACGGGTACTTTGGACACCCAATTCCAATATTAGGGTTTGAAGGGTTAGCGTCTTATTCCCGATTGCACCGGCCTCCACATTTTTTCTCGACTGCATGCTATGAGCACCACAGGGCATAACCAAAGGACGCTTGCTTTATCGTGCCAGCCTTCGAAAATGCGACAGAAAACTGTTGCAATGTCACGTGCTGGAGCAGATGAGGGAGTAAGACACTAGAATTGGTTTGACGTATGTTTTGAGGAGATTTAATTCACTCTTGTTCATCTCAAAATTCCCATGTAGAAAAACAAATTTTATGGGCATTCGCAACTTGAGTAAGTGCGTGCTCGGAAAAGCTGAAGCTTCAGGAGTAGTTTAGGCTCAGGCCTCAAACTTCGTCGCTGATGAGGATGAGTTGACTCCCATTTTCGAGCGTCCCTGTGAATAAATTGCACTTGTAGAACGAGACGCAGCTTTGTTCGGCTGAGAACTTCATCGTCCAATCCGTTGGCCCATGTTTTGAAGGATATTAGGTCATGGGTTATTTCGGCAACAATAGAGCCTGGAGCCTCAGGCTGGAAAGTGTAAACGACTTTGATGGCATCGGCGAATAGCAAAGGAACAACGTTCCGGGCAACGTTGAAGACATCATTTACGTATAATAGGTACAGCAGCGTGCCTATTACACTGCCTTGGATTACGTCACTATTTACCAGTCTGAGATGGGAGGTGAAAACATTTACTTTCACTACCTGATTTCTGGGTGAAGGATATGTGACCTCGCCAATTTCATTCGCACTTATCTCTTCGGGACGGCCATCCTCTGTCTGTGTTTATTTTAGTCCTGTCAACAGCGTTGTCTTTAATCACGTTGCATTTGTCCGCAATCGATCCCTCACAAACGCTATGCGACTAAGCGCGACCGTTTTGGTGGACACAACAATACCATGGGACATTTATAGATTATTGCCTACTTGAACAAAATTAATCTATCAAAGAAAAGGGCGAAAATGGTAGGCATCATTTTGTGAAAAATCAAATAAGCCAGGATTAAAAACCTTTCGTCACAGACTTGTCTACCTGCGAGGCTTCAAATATCCTACCGATAGGCATACGTAAAATGTACGTAACTTACCACTTTATAGGCGGAAACAAATTTCTAATTTCGGGAGAACTGCAACTGAAATTATTCACACATGATTACATGTTGTGCTCCCTTGACTGGCTGCGCAGCTATTCTCTGTCATCCCATTTCGGTATTTTTTGTCTGATGTTTGGTTGGCTTATACTCTGCGTTCTACATTACAAACGCTCGGAATTAGTTATTTAAAAGCATTGTTTCTCAACACGAACTGGGATCATGCAGAGATTCATCTCAAAGGGTCACTTGTGCTAGCTGGTTGGCTGCTTTTAAACTCACCCTTCCAACCAAGACGACCATTCAGACACTGTTGAGTACCAACATCCACTCTCTGTTTAGGAAAATGTCGGATCCATCCCTCACACTTCACTTACCGATCCATGTTCACACTTGCATCTTCTGCATATGATGGTCGTGGCTGAACTCAGATATCGCTAATTCACTCATCCATAGACAGCTTCATACTCCATCGGCAGAACGGGGTTTTGGAGAAGAAGGTTGAAGGCGGTGTGGCAATATACATAAACTCGTCCTGGTCTGGCAAGTCCGAAGTTGTTTATTCGTACTCGCGAAACGGAATTAACTCTCACATGGCATAATGCTATCCTAATGTTTCTCGACATACCAGCACAACCAAAGTTAGTTGGCAACACAATATTACATCTTTCGACATTTTTCTTGTTTCTTTTGGATGTTTTGCATATCATCGTCGGTTATTACACTCATTGACCTAACCTACGAGTGACTATTTCATTTAACTGAGCTCTACGTTTCCACAACTAGAGGCGCCTCCGTTTTAGATAGGGCCATCGTCAACCATCGTTATCTATTTCCCATGAAATCGCATCCTCCAAATTTAATTGGTGACCATCGCCTGCTTCTGTGAAGGCCAAAAATCTAGCCGTCCCATTGCTTTTGAAAACGTTTTCGCTCCATCATTTCAACATATTCTGGTCTTAAACTGAAGGAGTGTGTTAAACTTAGGCACCAGCGTTCTGCTATGTATCCTCCTGACATTTCTCTTCCGTTTGCCTACAAGTTTAACAGAACCACTTTGGACGTCATCGCCTCCTGAATCACCACACTTGAAATTCCTCGAATGCATCCATCAAATCTGTCAGCTGTGTACTTCTAGAATATTCGTCGGCGTTTGGCTCTGTCCCATGGTCTCTTCTACTGTACAAACTGGAAGAACTTGGCTGTTCCAAGCCTTTATCAGCATAGTTGTTTGATCATTTCACTAACCGAACCCGGTGCGCACGAATGGGCGATGAAACTTCAAATTCGTTGACTAATAACCCAGGCGTGCTACGGGGTGGTGTTATTTTGCCGTGCCTATTCTCTACCTAAATCAGCGACTTATCAATAAGCTGTCCCTGTCATCTGTTCACCTATGCTAATGATATTGCCCTCTGTCAAGCCATTTCAAACCTGGACATTTTTCAACGCCTACTATTTCTTCCCAGCCAAATTTTGCTCCCGCGATACCCAGCTTTGATGCGTTTAAACAGGGGTTGACGCGCAGTGCGTGGCTCATTTTCAGCCCCAGAGGGTTTCGGTGATGGATTATCTAGCTCTGATTTAAAGCCCGAAAACTCGTGTTGATCTTATTCTATTGCAGGTTATGTTCATGAGCGCACAGACACTGCATCTTCACGACAAAATGTTTGTATTACGATTTTCCACCGCGCCATCTTTGTGTAAATTTGATTTTGCCTAGTGCATGCCTCTCGAATGTCGAGAGATATACCCATTATTATTATTATTATTATTATTATTATTATTATTATTATTATTATCATTATTATTATGTACAGTGTTTTTCCAACAACCTATCTTCTGTTTACGGTTGCTCTGCACGAGCTGGCTTAGATCTAAAACATCTAAATGTTTCGAATGTCTGTTTTCCCTCCCTCGGTCGGCCTACCAATCCGAAGCATCATTCATCGGCTCAAAATCTCTTACCGGAGTTGATTTTGCGAAATATCTACCGGCTACTATTGATAAAAATTTGAACTAGAATTATCACGTTTCTACCCGTGTAAAAAATTTCTAATGATTGATATTTGAACTCAGGGAAATTTGACACTAAAAGGTAAAACAAAAAACCATCTCTCGATTTGTATACCGACGTGTTTTTTCAATGCTTCTTTACTAATCTCCTGTTATTTTTCCAGCTATCAATCATTATCCGTACGTCTTTCATACTACTGACTGAATTATTTCGAAACCTATGTGATCAGCACTTATCTGCATGTGAGTTGATCACAAAATGTTTTCACTCCCCAGGCATCTTTTTCACAACCACCGTTTAAAGTTCCACTCTCATATCACTACACGATCTGCTTTAATTTCCATACTCCTTAGAATCAATATTTCCAGTAACTGCAAGAACTCCACTGTCCAGGATTTAGCACAGCGTTTGCCAAACGGCGACCGGGTTGCGGCCGAATTCCTGAGCAATCTATCATAATGTGCTCTCATAAGTTTTGGATGCGTATTTTCACACTTTTATAAGGTGATAAATGTAATCTCCGTCCTGGTTTTTTAATCTTTGCATTCTTTGACTGAAATGCAGCATTATTTTTTATACGCGAATATCTATGTGATGAAATATAATGCAATGTATTGGAAATCACAAACGCGGTGGTCTGCGCATGGTTTGATCTATTTTTATGCTGGTTATTTCTCTTTTGACGGGGCAGCTGTACGGACAGAATGGTGGCTAACTCTTTGGTATCAGCCGTCCTGAGGATTCACTGCCTAAATAAACCTGTAGCAGACCTGCAACGGAATGCTTTGATTTTATGAAAGGCCAGCTAGTTCTTAGCGGGCAGTTACAGTTTTCAGGTTAGTCGATCATTTGCGGTTATCAAAAACAGCCCGTTGAACTTTAAGGAAACAACAGAAATTATATAGGGACATGGAAAGGATGGAGTGCAGAAGCTGAAGTTGTGTAAAATGAGAGAATGCAATGGCAAAATACTGGTTCCCCTAATAGTGTGTCGATGTTTTGATGCGATCACTTTAGGAGTGGTTGCACAGTTATCATTCGCCAGTGGTACAAAATTTACATCAAATATAAGGAATAGAAATAGTCGAGGAAGTTAATAGCATGAAGATTCAGAAAAGCGATATAACAGAAACTCAAGCCAAACTCTGAGAACTTCAAGTGGTGAGCTTGTTAAGGACTCGATCCTAAGATGAAATTGTAACCCATGTTCGGAGGCCCCATTTAGTCCAATGTTACCTTGTGCCGAGTTAAAATGAAGCTGAACATCTAACAAATTTGTCAGCTGGGCTTTAAACTCAGCTCAACTTGGATATGACCGCAGCAAACCGGAAAGGTTTTTCGAGAGTTTAGAGTGCTTAGAAATGAAGAATTGCCCCTGATCGACGGCCCATCCTAAAGAATTCTCGATAATTAATATCCGCTACGAAGTGGTACGGGGCTAACTACGTGGTTTATGCCGCGTGTGACAAAATGGTCATTGCTGTTTTGATGAGCATTGTGGAAGACAAGACTCAATTTAACGCAGCAAGGCTAGAGTGGCTAAAGATCGAGGGACTGGCTTTTGGGCATCAAGGTTAGATTCCAAGAAAGACCAAGGAGGGTAAAATGGGACATTCCATTTCTGTTTCTCCTAGCAAGGCCTCCTACATTGGATCTGGGAGGGTTGAACTCCCAGCCAATGCCTGCACTATCGAAAACTCCTGGATACTCCAGTGGCGCATGGCAAATCGTCTGTGAAGCTGAGCTGGGAATGCATGCTTCCTTGGCGGAAGCGAATACCCTGCTTTTCGAGCATTTCTCTCACGTCATTAACCAAAACAGTTGGTGGTCCATTTTGAACAAGTGAATCAACATTACCCAGCTAGTCACGGGCCCAATAATCCGACCAGTACACCGGCAGACTCCTTGAGCGCACCCAGAAGCGTGCATTCCTGCTGCGTCTCTGGGACAACAATCTTCTTTATTTCCGACGGAACGGCCTCTTGCCTGATAGTTACTATATCATAAATACGCTGTCTCATGGACAGACCGACGGGAGCACTGGATGACGGGTTGATCTCACACAGCACCTTCATTTACGTTACGAAAGCTTTTGGCTGCGTCCCACGTGGTCCTCTGCTGCGTGAGCCTGGTCACCTATTAATTCTTGTTCGTAGACTTCCCACAGGTTACTCCTTTGCCATCAAAGTTAGTTCCTTACCCTCCGATCATTATCCAGTCATTATCGGACCCCCGCAAGGAACAGTGTCCTGTACCCTTCTCTTCCTCAGTTACATAACCGGCCTTCCCTTATAGCATCCTAAGAACATTGCTATATGCGCCGATGACGTCTAAGTTTAGCATACCGAAACCGCATTAAGGTAATTGGCAGTGGATCACGCCAAGCGCAAGTCCATCGACTGGAGTCCGCCAATCAATGACCACGCGTGCCTAAGTAAGTCGTTTGGTAATGTGCCGGCTCAACAGCTATGAGCTGTTGGAAGTACCGAGATCCAAAATATTGAGCAGCAGAGAATCTTGGGTTTCTCGGTAAATAAGAAGTCATGTTTCGCGCATCACAACCGCTAGGCGGCATATCGGACTTCCGCGTTGCTCACACGGCGAGACGTAGCTTTCTATTCAGCCTGTGAAAGATTTATACTTATATGACACCGGCGTTCATTTGATGTTACAGTAGCCCGACTGTTCATCCGAGGCTAGTCAGAGATGGCAGTAGACTTCAGAGAGTATACAGTGGGACTATGAAACCAGTTGGCGACCTTTGCAATATTCCGTATCCTAAATGTCTGACCGATCTTTTTAGTTACTCACCAAAAAGTTGCGGAATAACGGGTGATCTATTTTTTCATGTTTCATCTGTTTTTCATGGGTCTAGAGGCCATGTTTTTCAATATAGACAGTTTCAGAGGTCACTCCAAAACTTATTCAAGCTTCTGTTGACACCGAACTTGCAAAACCTCTTCCCACTGCATATGGTATTTATCTGGAACAGTTTGCCCTTAAAAGTTGCAGAGGAGTAAAATAGAGACCTTAGATGTTAGGCTAGGCGGACCCCCCTCTCACGGCTCTACTGCTATTTTCAAATGTGAAGTAAAAGTGATAAACAAAGGAATAAAATGAAGTAGAACAGGAAATACATTTGTGTACATACGAAATAGATATTCCTTTTTTCCATCAAAAAATATTTTTATAGATTTGGTAATACGGTGTAGCTTCGTATACAAAAAGCCTTTATTGACTTTGTGATGTAAGATGAGCAGTCTGCCTTCTTTGCAGAAGAATCTGGGCCGGTGGACCTAAATGCTAGAGAAGCCTAAGGGGAAACGTCAGTGTAAATATCGGGCCACAATAAGCTTGGAACTTAGCTTGTGCAACACATCAATATTTTGGGAACATTGATCTTGCGGTAATATTGATGAAGTCATCCTGAAGATGGGAAACCTGGACGGAGGAAGCAGTGACAAATTGTTCAATCCACAAAATATAATGTGACGGAAAAGATTGTGGAGCTACAGCTGACAACAATGCAGGGGACGTCGGAAAACCAACAAACACTGCAGTAGAGAGTACGAGTGAACTATAAACTGTAGAAAGAAAAATTGATGATCAAGATCTTACGCTATTTGAAGTGAGAAGTGCTAAGAAGCCACCAAAGCGTCACACATCAGAGCTTATTAGTGCAAGACACCGAAGAAACATACATTAGGGAATCTAAGGCTAGAAAGGATCTGGACTCTGGGACATTAAAGGATTTTCCAAGAATGGGTGGTTTGAAACAAATTGCTAAATTGAAAAGATGCATAGAATAGGCTTTCAAGAAAGACCCCAAAACAGTGAAAAACAGCTACAGCTCCGGCGATACTGGTGTTTAGCCAGAGCTGGGACAGTGTGCAGTGGCGCGTGACCACCATCATATTTTGCCGGACGGACCAGCCGGATTCTAAAGAGTCTTGGTGGGCCATGGGAAAACCTTCGCTATTCTTTCACAGAGCTACACATCCACTTGCCAGGAACGTCCTCTTGGACATGGCTGAAAAAACTAAAACGCCCAAGTATAAGGGACCAGGCGATAGTAGCATTGCAGGATTTACTTGAAGAGGCACAGGAAAGATATGTTCAGGCAGACTTAGAAGCAACGATACACAAATGAATAAGCTCGCCAAAGTTGGCAGAAGACGGCGGTAGTGGTGGTTTACTGGTGGGATCAAACGGTGGTGAGCCGAAGGTCATTTTTATGAACAAGAAAAGAGGGCGCCACGAGTAAACGGAGGCACAGAGGTCAAATCTCCAGGGAACCCATGGCTTTCCACTTGTAGAAGACATGGCAAAAAGCAAAGTGACACCTCGGATGTTGGGCCCGAGTTGGGTGGATGGAATGAATTTTCGGGTATACTGGAGACTGGAAACGAATGTGGTGGTTATTTTTACCGTCACAGGTGGTGCAAGGAAAAATGAATGAAGCGACTTGCCAAAGCTGGGAAGATAAATGCCAAAACAGTCGGGGTCTTCAGGACAGGGCTTTTTGAAACGGAACACTTTTCGTAGGACATGGCAAAGCAGTATTTTGTTTACAGGAAGGACGCGGGTGCTGGCGTTCTGGGCGGCAAGGCTGTTCTGCGTATAAAGGAGGGTAAGCCTCACAGGAAACCAGATGTAAATCTGTGCACGACAGTTGTGCCCAGTTTAGGTCAAGCTCCCAAACAGGCAAATAGCCTCTGCGTGCCTCTCCAAAGGATCTCGCGCCGTTGAGTTGGAGATTCCATGATTGACAATGACACTAGTATTTACCTACGGGAGCAGTTGAGCTGCCAGTATCCGGGGATTCTGATTATGCACAGCTGAGTCGTTGGGTAGAGGCCCTAGAAGAAACAAAATGATATTTATCTTGAGCTCTTACCGTCCCGGAAAACACCAGTGATACATCCACGGGAGTGAACAGGAATTTAGTGGCTTATAGGATCTGAGATCCACACAGTCAAAATAGGATGCAGGGAAATAGGGAGGTGAAACACCGACTGGTGAACCTGTTGAAAGCGGTAGACATTCCAAAACCTTTCACAGTCGGGATAGTAATGAGACTGGGGCAGTGTATAGTGGAATGCAAAGTTATCCCAAATCGGTCTAGCCTTGTGCTAGCAAAATTTACAACTCCCCAAAACCGACGCGAATTAGCCTCTGCATCCAGAAGGGAAAAACAGACAACCAAGGTCTGAATCACAGTATTGCCTCACAATACATCAAGTGATCCCCTACAAGCAAGGGTGAGGGCCGATGCCGTGGGATTCATTACTGCGGTCATCAGTTCCCCCAGGTTAGAGACACAACCGATGGCGCAGAAATGGAACAAAATGTGGAATCGCCGGTAGCCCCAGGAGAAAGCGCGGGAATAGATAAGCATGCGCAGCCTGAAGGTGTTTGAAATTTTGCATTGAATTACACAACGCACATGGCAATTTTCAAGGCAATAAGTCAGAAAGCAAAAAACAAAGCCTGACCACGAGGAAAAAAGCACCAGCCAGCCCTCGGACAGAAATAAAATGGAGAGCGATGGGGTCAGGAGCACCCGTGATCTACACAAATCGACAGACTTAATTGTGAGGAAGAGGGAAACAAATGTTATGGCCATTAAGGAATAATGGTCAGTAGTTAGGGGGGAGATGAATGAGCAATTACACAAGGGTTCTCCCCTTTCAGTGAGAGTTAAGAGGACGGTAGAACTGCAGGGGCTATACTGGTGCTAACAGATGAACAGTACGGACGGTACGAAAGAGAAGGAATGAACACCCAAAACGTACAGGCACTCAAAGTGTCATTGATCGCTGGAGAAAAGAAGGTCTCCATCACGTACATTTATCGAAGCCTAGGCGCTGAAGTAAGCGAAGAGGACGGCCTCCAGAAATATCTGATAGCCATTGTAGACCAAGGCTGGACATTGATCACCACGAGACTTCAATGCACCAGAAATCGCCCGGCATTCTGAGGTATCCATTATGGGCACACTTGGAGGAAAACTAGAGCTTTTTGCATCAGAAGACTGCATAAGCCAGTGGCAATCGATTCGTGATTTATGAATGACACGGAGCCCAAATGTTGTAAATCAGATGAATCCAAAAGAACCGAAAAGTAAGAGCAACAACGGAGTAACATTATTTCGGCTAAATTTGCGGGCTAATGGTACCTGATAATTATACCAGGAGCCTATCGAGGTTAGATGTGCGATATTAAGGGAAATTTGTATATATTTCAAGTGGACGGTGGAACGTAAACAAGGATATCTAGCGAGACAATACTACTGCATGAGAATTCAGACAAATGAAGCACCAGCGCCACTAAAACAAAAGAAGGCCATCATGGTGGACAAGCCGTGTTCAAAAAGCCGTGAAACAAAATCAGGAAGCTTTCATGAAATGCAAAAGTACGCTAATGCGCTAGATTAGCAGATGACCTGGTAAGAAGTAAATTCTGGTGCGTACAGCGACAGTGTAGAACCAAGTATGGTGAGCGCACCGCGAAGGTTGCAAAAAATTGGAAGGGGTAACCCAGCTATGTCCAAGTGCAGTTCACCTCGAGGAAGGCAGTAAGTGGGATCAAAAACGAGCATGAGATGTGGGCATTTGGCGGTATAGAGACGGTGAAAACTCTGAAGATCTTTCAGGGAGTATTTATGGAGGACCGGGTAGCCACGGTACACTCCCTTAGTTGGTTCTACATAAAACAGAGTAGTGTCGGATGAGGAAGCCTCCAGCTGCTAGGTGGCTCTAGGCCTGCCTAGGAATGAACTGACTCGGCAGTCATAAAGCAGCAGGCCCACATACTCGTGGAAGCCCTGTAACACCAATGAGCGCAACATCGGATAAGTGCAAGGTACCAGACGATTGGCTGGAATCCACTGATACTCGTGTGCACAGTAGGATCCACAGGTGCATATGCGAAAACCACCTACCCAGCAGTCAGACTTCTGTAGTGCTCAGACCATTTTAGGGATTCTTTGGAGGCGAAATAATGAGATACATGGAGGAAAACAAACTGCTGACCACCTGCCAACATGGATTCAGAGGGAAACGACCCTGATTATCAGTTATGGCCAGTCTCCTCGATGAGGAAGCCGACATGTTGCACAGGGGAGAAAGAGTCAAAATCTACTTAGACCTTCAGATGGCCTTTCGCTCGGTAAACCGCAGAATCCTGGAAAAACCGGATCATGTTTCAGTGGTGCCAAAAACGCCGAACTGGGTCATACATTGCTTGAAACGGAGAAGCTTTTGAGTGAGAGCGGAAAACTGCTATTCAAGCAGAGGAAAATGAAATAGCGAAGAGCTTCCGTAATATTTTCTAAGGCATACGCTATTCCAACTTTGCAGTAACGTCTTGAAAAATGGATTAAAAGTCCTACCTTGAAGGGGAAATCTTTGAATATCACCAGGCCATGAGACGCAGGAAACCCCCAGCGCCTTCTGGACATTTTCAAAAAACCAGTGGCTTGGGATGTTTCTTAACTTAAAGGAGTGCCAACAACTAATGAGACAGCTGACAACGGCCCACTACTACATGGTTCCTGCAGAAAACCGAACAGCAATGCAACAGACCACATTTTTGCAAGGCCCATGGGTGACTGGTGTGCGAAACTTCATATCATTTCATGGACCGGCGCAGGTCGCAAACACGGCGTTATATCAATGAAGACAGCAACCAGCTCTAAAAAACCGGGGATTCTACTTCTACTGTACATTACTTTCGTCGAACAGCATGGAGAAACCGCTCACATGGGTTTAGTTTGCACCTAAAAGAAAATGTTAGGGTGCTGGAAAAGCCACAGCGCTGATGGCCTGTAGCATATAGGAAGTTGCCAGACGACCAGCGGTTCTACAATTTACTGTTGTTCTCCATAGAAGAGTGGAGACAGAGAGCGGATCCCATAAATTTCAAATAATAAAGGATACCAGCAGATATGCCCAACATTGAAAGGATGTTTGCATAAACAGACATGGAATGGCAACCAGAAATTAGTGGGTAAAAACAAAGATATCTCTGAGTCCCAAGCAGGTGAAACGGGCTGCCAGGCAAAATAATATGCGCAACCTGGCTACAGGAGTTCAAAAATAAATTAGACAGGATGCCGATGGGTATGCATGACCTAAGAGAACTACGCGTGGCTGTGTACCCGACCCACCTCGTCCACTTCCCGTAGTTCCATTTAACAGACTTATCAGCCTTCGTGGTGTAGTGATCAAAAAGTACGCGTGACTTTCACCTGATCTGACTTATGTAGGGCACGGGAAGAACTGAAGGATAAAATTAAAGAAAGAACCGAAGGATCTTCGCCAATTGCAGCTTCCAATTGTTTAAGCACCGGGAAATCCAAGAAGCTCAGCGGCGAAAGAGACTGGACGACCAGGCACTCCGCCATTAGGTCCTGGAACTGAGGTTGAGATAATTGAACTGAACCCGACTAAGCTGACTTTAAGTTGCCGCGCGGTTTAAGCTTTTGTCATTTATGGTCCACCAATTCCTCATACCCATGTATTTGAAATAACTGAGGTTGTCTTCCCCTAAAACGCCGCTCACACAGTTTCGCGCATGGCTGCCCAAGTTTTACATCTTTCTGTTTCCTCTTCAGGTGTATTTGTGCGTGAAACCCGTTTTACTGAGCCTTTTGGCCAAATGTTGTTTCCCCATGTTTTTCACTTTTGGACTTTCGTTCATCATGGCCAAATGCCGTTGTCCGCCAAATTAAGGTGTGCGTGGAATAGTCGTCTAGTGTCTCTGGGGCAGATGCTCGTGTCACATTTGTGGAAAGTTGAATCTTGTGTAATCGGTGCCTACTCTGCTACCACCAAACCTACCCGAGAATAAGAAAATGCATTTCCAAATAAACCAGATGCACATGTCCAAATGATACGGTGCAGAGGCCTAAGAATGCAGGGAAAGCTAAATCAAAACAGATTGCAGCGCGCATCTCAGAGCTCTAAAGAGAAGGGTAAAGCAACTAGCGGTAGAGGTTCGCCGTATGAGAGAGGCGGGGCTTCTGGATAGTCACTGAATACTGTTGCTGCACAGTCGCTTTGGAGCGGTGATCAGCAGCTGCAAAGGCCGACGGGGAGACAGCCTACATGCCGAGGTCATTCTGGATGGCGGCCTCTAGATGCACCGGTTGTCGAACAGCACCGAGTGGGCCTACGGCAGTGTTCGCAGGCATAATAGACAAGGCTCATTATAAAGGAATTTTCCAGTACTTACTGGCGGGACCGCCTATTACCTCAAGCGAGCACAGTGGTATATTACTCACACGGGTGCGTAAAGGTCACACGAGACAGTCAGACACAACCAAGGACGAACGCCAAGCCCAGATTAGCAGCTCTAAAGTTCACGAAAACTAGATTCAAGAACCCAATATTATTACTTCTCCGGATAGATCAACCTGCTGAAACCCACTGCGCTGTGATGGGGGCGGCAGCCATTCCACTGAACAGGCCTACCCTGAAAACAGAGGTCGTTAAATCCGTGTCAAACAGGAAGCCACTAGCTACAAACATCAGGAGAGCAAGCCGAAAAAGGCTGCAATTGTACGCTTTGAGGCAAGGACCGAAAAATTTGCAGAAGATAGCTATGGTTTGAGCATGGCAACGAGACGAATAAGACTAGTCCCAGTGGCCGTCCAGCCCAGACTAACCAGGGCAGAATCCTGGGCAGACCTTACAGCCAGCCATCCGGTGAACCAAGCTGCAACAATGGTTCTAGTGGACAGCTGGGTAGATTGGGACAAAGTGGATTTTATTATGGCTTGCAGCGATATCCAGCGATCCCCACACGGTGCCTCTTGAAACTTGGATGAAACATTTATAATGAGCCATACCGAGGACACTGCGTCCGAGGTCAGGACATGAAAAAGCATAGTAAGCAAAACAAGTGAGTAAGAAACGCTTACAAGCAAACCGCGGTATACGAAAGCTTGTAGCATTTAGGAAAAATGTGAACCAAGAATATGCAAATTCATATGACCTCTGTTGCGAACGCCTTAGGAAACGATAAGCCCGGGAAAACGCGTACACGTGCCGACGTAAAAATAAGACAGAATGGACGGTAGGCAAAGTGGCGAGGCAGTCATTTTTGTGCGTCAAAACCCAACAAACTGGGTGATGCCATTCACAACACACTCGGCGAAAGTGCAAACAACCTCGAGCCTCAACAAGTTTCTAAATAGGACTCCATTTATTGTGTATAAATGGAGTTCTGGCTGCGAGTACTGAGGAGAATACCAAACTGGAGGGACTGATTAAAGCTGCTTAAGTCCTAACTAGGAACGTTATAACAGTAGGATACTTCAACACTCCGGAGGACAAATTAGAGAGCAGAAGTGCCCTGCGAGAAACTCCAGGAGCGACAATTACACAATGGTTGCCTTAACGAGTTTCACCCAACGCACTTTGAAGGGATACTAGGAAAAGAATATACCAAGGCCCCTTGCCATTTGATTCGGTGATCATCAACTGTCATGGAGACATAAGAGGGTTAAATCCGAGGAGCCCCTTGGTAAAACTGAAAACTTTCTCGCTACGTGCTGTGCCTCGGCAAAAATGAAGCATTAGCTAGATCCATTGTCATATGTTACACTAGGCTGGGGGGTGAAGATTTAATAGGGGCCACCGCGTTGGTGCCCTGGTTAACGGAACGTGAAAGCCAGACCGTAGAGGAAAGATGGGCAGTCACTAGTGATGGACTTATCCGGAAGACGGAGTCTGTCCCTCTTGAGGCCTATATATGCAGTAGTCAGCCACCATCACGGTGAAGCGGGAAATCAAAGCTTAAAAGAAAAGGCTGGCAACACAATGCACATCGTAACAATCGGATGTGTGAACACTACAGACAACCTCTCAATAAGGAGCAAGCGCTGTGACGAAAAGTAGGTGTGAACTTTTTGTGGCAGAAAATATCGAATCAAACCCGAAGCACTCCACAAAAATCAGGTGCCAACCAGATGGGAAGCTAGATTTTTCTTTATCCGAAAAGGCAAACGTCTCATTGGGAACGTCCTAGGCTGGCTTTTGCTTGCCGTATGATACGCATGTCAAATTGGGTACCTCGGACACTGCCCAGGTCCCGAAGGTTTCGGAAAGCCCCACAACGGGAAAGTAGATCGTGGTGGAGTTAACCAAGCTAAATATGTTTAAAGCTGCAGCCAGGACGGGATACACTAGTCAATCTTCCGGCAATCGGCGGAAATCCCGCCATAGAACTCTGCAATGCCTCATTCAGTGCAAGTGAGCATGTGAAGAATGGAAAATTGACGTAGCATTGGTAACGTGCAGGGGCGGACCCTGAAGGAGGCGGAAAAATCACAGACTCGTGAGTTTAAGTTCCATATTATGTAAGTGCCTGGGGAGGATTAACGGTGAGCAGATATGTGAGCAAATATCGAAATATGGTGCTGTTTCAGCAGCGCACTGCGGATTTATGGTAGAAATCATGCTTTGCAAACCTACTGCTTTTTCCAGATCAGTTAACGAAACGCCTATACGCGGGACGCAACGCCGAATTCTGTTACATGGTCATTAGCGGGATATTTAACTCAGTTAACCACATTTAGTTGGAACAGAAAATGAAAGCACTAGAGTCAACCGGGGCGCAGCACTTGGGTATGCGGCTTTCTCAGGAGTTACAAGATAGAAAACTGCCCCGCAGACATGCCAATTGGTGCTCCTCAGAGATCGGTTATATTCATCAAGGATCTAGCAACCAGCATTTGCAACCCATGGCATCTTTTCCCTGATGATTCCAAAGTTGCTTGTGTTGACCCAGATAAGGACAGCGGGGCAGTCAAAGCCTGGTCAAGTAAACGTGACATTTTGTTTTATTTTGGCCTATTACCAAAGGCTGGCCTCTGAAGGAGAATATAGAAGAAATGGAATGGGTAATATTATGGATATTCCCGCAGCCAAAACCCTGGGTTTAACAGTTGCAGGCAACTTTAAATACCGCAAGCGGTGCACAAAAGCGGCGAGTATGAAAAAACGCAAGTGAGGCAGTGCAGTTTGATGGAAGGCGGAAAAATAGGGCTATGAAACCTCATGACCCAGATTGGTTAATGTGCAAGAACCTTAACAGCAGTCAGGCATGAAATAGGTATGCTTAGCACAAAATTGAAACTGGAAGGTTAGTGCCAAAAATCATTACCAGGCGGAGCCAGCCGGCTGCGCTAAGGAGTCAAGCAAGAAATAATATGCTTATGTCCAATCAAAAGGCTCCCCTAGGGAAGGGTTCTGCTCACTAACCACACACGAAAAGTCTATTGCAGTGGATGAAGTGGGCAGAGCAGAAGTACTAAGTGGTTGCTTTGACGGTGCATATGGGGTGGATTCGGGCATGCATATAGCGTTAAATATTCCACCCCGCCACTAGACATGGACGACCTGCAGATAACAGATGATGCGATTTGTTTGCACCCAGGGAATTTAAGCGTTAGCAAATTGGCCGACCCGGATGGGATCCACCCGGATGTTGTAAAGCCTATGGGTCCCTCTTGGCACGACTGACCTGTAGGTTGCACAAGGCGACTCTGCAGCAAGGCTGAAAACTGGCAGCGGTAAGTGTTATTCACCTGGGTGGTTCGCGGTCGGGAAATTACAGACCAGTGAACCTGGAAAGCGTCCTGTGTGAAGTGCTAGAACGTATCAGTGGGGAATACATGTGTCTGTACCTGACGATATAATCCAAGCCGAGCCAGTCTCAGCATGGGTATATAAAATGGAGATCCTGACTCAGAAATCCCTTGTACATTTGAGACAAGGTAATCAGCAGAGTAGATGCACGAATGTCCAAAGATGCATGTAATCTCAAATTCAGCAAGGAGTTTGACCCGGTCAAATCATCGCCCTCTGATTCTGAAAGTGCTAGCCTTTGGCGTAGTTTGTAGGTTGCTGAAGTGGGCAGGTGAAACTTAAATAACAGAATGTTTTATGCCCGGATAGAAGGGGTTAGTTAGGGCGGAAAGTTGACCATTATTGGACTGTTGCAGGGTTCGGTGCTCAAACCATTGGTGTTTTTATTGTTGGTTGGATCTTCTGCGAAGAATGGTCCAGGGAGGAATATCGTTCAAATATTAAGCTGCAGAAATATGGGACCTACCACTTGATAGTTAAAAGTGAATTGATTTAAAGGAGCGAAGATGTCGCCACTACTGCACAGGAGGGTGATCTTTCTGAGATAATTGTGGTCTGTAATGTAATGGACTTTGGGACTAAAGTTGCGCCGGATTTCAAGTGGGATGGCTAAGGTTGCATATGCAAAGAAAGTAAGTGAAGAACAATTTAAGCCGAGATCAGTCCTGTGTCGTCATAATGCGGCGATTTGCATCCCCTTTGTGAGCCTTCCGTTAGGTCCCATGTGAAATACTGCTTTTAGGCTTGGTTGCCATCGTCACGAAAATATGGAGAAGGCGCAAAGACTGGACGCATGTACGACTGAAATTCAAGTACAGGTGTCCCATGAACTAACAGTATGACTTTGGATGGTTTTCATTTGAAAGCCAAAATGTTTGGTCGATCTGACTGGGACTTTCAAGATAATTAAAAGCCTACATGGAGCTCGCCCTGGGACCCCTCGCCACAAAGATCTAAACTCCAGAACAAGGTAAAAAAGTAGAATCTGGCAAAGCTTCGTAATTCGATAGCGGCTAAAGTGCGCTTTATTAGAAATAGCGGAGCAAACGGGCGGAATAAGTCAGCCTTTGAGAAACATGCTGTCCCTTTGACCTCATCTCCTGCTGACTATTTTGTCAATATTTATCCCAGGACTAGACCGTTAAATTTTCGTCTCCAGCTTAGACCCAGTTTAAGCGCCTTTGTGCTGCTAACCACATTCTATGCGTCCATCGATTTATTTTTGAGAGCAAATTTGCCAATTAGCCTGTTTGTTTATCTTCTCACCTAAAGGCTCCCGCGCTCCTTGGCACTTCCCCGTTGTCTATTAGGAAGTTCCCAAACTTTCACAGTTTTCACAGCACTATTAGATGTTCTTGAATTTCAACAACCCCTGCTGTGCTTTCACCAGCGGAACTAAGGCGATTTCGGCGCCGCACCGCTGTACCAAGAAAACCCTTAAAACCCTGATTCCCAGTAAAACCTGCTCAGTCCCGCTTATTAACATGTTTCGCAATTCTGGTTGCAAAGCTCTGGATGTCCCAAAAAGGCTAACGGACCTAGATATGAAAGTTCATTAGATAGAAGACTTGTCATTGAAACCGTCCCCATTAGCCAGCGTAATTGACCCTTCCGATGACACTCATGCCAGGAATCTCGCTGTAACAGGGCGCTTCTTTGATTCCTTAGGTAACGAAGCCCACAAACTTAACACAAACGCAAAGAACGCCGTTGTCTTTAATATACCAGACCTTCTTTCACTGACGCTGGTCCAATTTATCATACTCATCGCTTGTAGTATGACCCACCACTCTTGTCTGTGCTCTAGGCTCCGGAAAAAATCCCCCAAGGCCGACTGTCCAATTTTATTCCAATTTCATGATGAACTATTTGCAAAAGAGTTTATAACAAACAAGGCAAACATTGGCAACTGCACACCGTATAAAACTATCAAGATCTTTTCAGGTAAAACTCCCTTCTAGAGAGACAGTTTGCGGTCCCAGAAGTTTACGTCAACTTTTCAGGTTGGCAAGACTTTGGTTGTATCCGACGCTTCCCCTCTGCCCAATGCGCTGCCTGTGCAGATTACACCTGATGGGTCAAATACAGAGCCCATTACCACGGGTTCAAATAACTTACCTTCTCCTTGCAGTGGACTTTATCACCCCACATCTACCGCTAACCCATGCCCGTTGACCACTACCGGGACCTGCCTACAGGCGGTGATTAATCAAAACCCCACAAAAACTACATCTTTAAGCAATTTGCACATTCGGCCTCTTCCGTACTTATGCCACTCAGTTTCCTGTCCAAGCTTTTCACCCCACAAATCTGTTACCAGTCCATCCGAGAATAAATATACCGATGGCATTGGCACCCCACCCGCTGCGAAAACGGTAAACCCTGGGCACCATCATTGGTCGCAACCAATACCGGTAGATCTGGATGAAGCTCACTCCCCCTCGCCCATCCAAACACCCCACAAACGTGCTCATCTAAATCTACATACTCTGGTACCCCAAGCTAGAAGCGCTGATGGTTTAACCACGCGGATGATTGCCGTCGCACCGATGCCTTTCCGGGCTTATACCAACCTCCTGGCGTATACTCAATCCCAGATACGCCCCCAAGCACTTCCTCGTTCTTCTGCCAAACAACAGCGTAGAACCCAAACTAAACCAGTTGAATCCTGCGGGAAGCGTACACGATTCACCTATTTGATTATCCACACAACCATAGCACATCAGTATTCACCCTGATAACCCAGTAGGTCAACCTATCTGTTCACCTAGACTTCCTGGCGCCCTCGGCAAATTCAACTCGAGTAAACCATCCCGGCATGAGCTCTGCCAAGTCGGAGGGTTTATAAACACACGGCGGCTAACTAATCGCCGCTGACGGTCATGAGGTGATGGGCCGACTATAATCATGCCTCCACTCTCCTTCGATAACAGAGTTGTCTTACTCCAGCACAAAACCAATACCCCTCCATATTTAGTGTCCGCCGCTTATCCTCCATACTTTGACCCACTTACTAGTCAACCCTATCTAGATGCATACCCGCCAATTCAATACCCCTTTCCTACCAATGCACGCCCAAATCCTCACACAAACTACCAGTATCCTCATTTCTTTGCACGATTCACCACTTGATCCCCCCAGGCTACCTGGCAAACCCTAGGAAACTTTATTTCACCCTTTGAACCAAAGCCAATCATGAGACTCCTATACCAAACCACTCCTGTTCCGCGCTTACCCCTATTTCTCAAACCACAAAACACTGCACCCGTGACTCCTGCTAACCGGCCTTTTCTCCGTCATTTTCCAAAGGTCTCTCCTCACCACGCCTTTAGATTGCCAGTCCGCTGTGACAATTCAGCCGCCCAGCACTGTCCCACCCCACTGGTACCACGTACTCCATACCGCCACCCTCTGACAACCCGCTCATTAACTCCCAGGCTCATTCTATCAAACTGGTCTCCATTTCACAAATCCCTACACAAAGACAGTTAGCAGCTAAAACCTCTTACGGTATTATATTGGTAACAGAGACTTGGCTAACAGACCACAGTTCCACTCCGTCTTTTTCACTGGCGGGTTATACGCCCTTCCAAACCAATAGGTCAAACCGCAGAGGAGGTGGTTGCCTAGCCTACGCAAAGCAGCCGCACAAAGATTCCGTTCTCCATTACCCGCTTCTTGATTCTATTCTTGACACCATTTGGCTTCTGGTACAATTACCCGAGCTCCCAATCCACATAGGACGTGTTTACCGACCACCAAACTCGAATAGTTCTGATATTTCTCGTCTAACCCAAGCCTCCATTTATCTTTCTGGTTTCCCCCCAGCCGTAAGATAATTGTGGGTAACTTTAATGCTCCTAAAATTCGTTGGTCCTCTTTATCAACTTCACTTACCCTACTCAACTTTGTTTCTGGAACGCACGCTGAAGGATGGACTCAGCATGTGACCACTCACACAAGGTTCCATAATATCGTAGACTTAGTTTTTAAGCATAGGACTCCTAATGTTAAGGTTTCGATGCCAAAACCCTTCCCTGGGAGTGACTACAAGATGGTCACGTGTAGCTACCCTCTCCGGAAGAAACCTTCCCCACCCATGTGTGCCTACCATACTGTTCCTTCCTGTATGTCATTGCGTTCGAACAGGATCCCCGACGCTATGCAAACCCTTGAGTTGTCTGTCATTTTTTGCCTGACCCGCAGAGTGCGGCAGACGACCCTTACGCAAAACTTTTTTACTATTATTCGTCTGTCCACTCCGATCACTCAACATAAGCCCAGGAAACCTATTTAGGTTTGTCAGCTCCAAGGGAAAATTTTGAGGGCTCGAAAAACCTTTACTAAAACAGGAGACCTCCCGCTCTTAATGCGCGTTAATCGCTTGCAATAAGACTTCCGTATTGATTCCGATCTAAGGTTAAAAATGCAAGAGACCTCAGCTCTTGGGTCGCCCAAACCATTTTGAAAGAAGCTTCATGTTTTCAAAGATCGCTGGCAGCTTAAATCGCTGGCCATTCTGAAATTCATGCAGAGTCCCCCGTGGACACTTCTGAAGCAATCAATACATATTTCCCTCCTACTCTCATCATTGACAGCCTGCCACATTCTGAAATCCACCCCATGATAACTTAGGGTCGTTTATCCTCCATTTAATTCGATGTTGCTGGCATCGTCACAGCGACGAAATATGCCAGACCATCCCACAGGCCGTGCCTCGATGACATTCAACCGCTGGTCCAGCTCTTTCGCTGCTCTTTCTAAATCTGCTCTCGCTCTCTATGTCTGGCGCCATTTTCCCGTCAAAATGAAAACCCTCCATTATTGTTCTGCACCAAAAAAGCGTACTTTGCATCACCCGGAAACCTTTCGCTCTATTGACCACACTCCAGTTTTATACAAGCTTATGAAAAAGATTGTTGAAGAACATTCGGATAACTTTGATACTACTCGCAAGCCTATCAACTCTTCCCAACACGGCTTCTTGAGGGTTCGATCCTGCCTCACTTGGCAGTTTGACGTCTTGAACCAGAGTGCTGATTCCCACCGGTCGATGCTCATAATCTTTTTAGAGAGCAAAAGCGTTTGGCCGCGTTTCCCCCTCCCGGCTCCTGGTCAAAATTAGGACTAATAAAATAAGAAATCCACTCTATTTCCGGCTCTCAGTCTACCTTTCCCATCACTTTCAGGTGGTCGATATCAACGGTTGTTTTTCCCAGCCCTGTACTGTTGTCCGTGGGATTATACAGGAGAGCGTCCTTAGTCTTCGCCCATTCCTGCTATACATTAATGATATCTTTGACGTTATTCGTCATGGCACATCTGTCCTGTTTGTCAGCGAAATTAAAATGGTCTACTATTTTGAAGCTGGTTCATTTAGCCCTACTCTTGCACTTATCAATGAATAAGCATTGTTTTTTGATAACTGGTGTACCAACTCTGCCAACAAGAGTTCTCTAATAACATAAATACCGTTTTTCCTCGGGCTCCCTTTCCATGAACGGCTTGCCGATTTTTGTATCACAGACATTAAAAGACCGATGGTTACAGTGATTCTGCCCTTTCAACTTCCACGAAACTGTTATAGCCAAAAGAACCGCAACAGTGATCTAACGGACATTCCGCACTCAAGAATGGAGAATTATCAACTTTAAGTCCCACGCCAGGCCCATCTCTTCACGCATTTACGTAAAGTCAATCAAATTGCAATCGAGAATGTGCAGCGGGCATCCAGTAGAAACCTCCTGGGTCCTTCATCTAGCCTGAACTGCAGAGCCAGATGCGAACTACTTGGGCTCCGACCATTGTGGCCTCGTCGAGTCAAATTAAACCTTGCATTTCTCTTTAATCTTTGCCGCAATAATGATTACTCTAGTACAAACGTCATAAACGGCGCTGTTAGTCTCCCGTATCAACTACGTAGGGGGTACCACTCGTTGAGAATACCCTCGACTCGACCATCGATCAGGGCAAAATTCTTCACAGTGACTTACTCAAAACTGTAGAACAAACTCCCTAGTTGCCCGCGATTGTGCCCAAGTTTATCCTAGTTCAAAGCCCAGTTGGCAACGTTACTCGATGTGCCGCTCTTAATTGACCTGACACGAGCTAACATTGGACAAGACGAGGCTTATGAACATGAGTTAGAATTCTAGTTTATGACCGACTCATTACTGAGATCATCATCTGCGATTCACTCCGTGAGTTTAAACACCTGCACCCTGTGCACTTTTCACTGCTCTTGTCATCTTATCCTTTTTACTGGCTTGGCAGGGTTGAATAGGTCGATCTTGTTAGCACCAAACCTACAACTCCCCATGATACTGCTACCCTAAATCAATTCTAGTTGCCAAATTTTATGAAATAGAAGCACACTTTTGCAGGTCCGATGTCCGGTCCAACAACCATCACAAACCCAAGCTGGCACCCGAGCCAGAATACTTCTTATCCAATTTGCATAACTTTCCGGCCGGTTTTCACCACTACCATTCACCTATCGTTTTAACATTGCTTCTCCTCTCCCCATCTCAACGTTTCCGCCCATCACGTAATGCTCTAAACGTTTGGGGACTCCGGCCATATCTCAACATCCGCCGTCGAGCTCCGTTCATGTTTTGCGCTAGCACTGTGTACATTTGGTGCACTCAAGCACGAAATGACTCGTAGTCTGCAGCATGCAAAAGCCCCAGGAAATGCTGTTGAAATCAGTTTTCTGGCTTTCGCTTATCGCTGGCATACTTGTGCTTTCCCCATTGCTTTGCAGCATCTCGTTTCATTTTCCTGTGTGCTTTTCCAATAACTGAAACTGGCACTCGCCCCCTTATCCATTTTGATTTCTGTTATTTGCATTTCCTGTGCATCATCCCCGTAAAATGTGATCTTGCCCTGCGTTTGCTTCTTGCAAATCGAGAAATATACAATATTATCATTATTACCGTTATTACTAAAACATTTTACGATAGAATTAGTCCGTAACTGGGATGAGCTGAGTTTTTTGCGTGTATTTCGTGGATGCTAGCGTTTCTCTTGAAGTTACAAGACTGCTTAGAACTGACAAGAATTATTGGTTCTCTTGCTGTTGAAATAAGAGATATTCTCCCTTCTCTACCAATGGATGAGATGCTAATAAAAATGCAAATAGAATAAAACTCCCAGCGTTGGATTTGATGACCGTGTATACAGTCGGCAGAATCTTGGAAGCTCGGGTGGTCCTTGAGATCACTCTTGTTCTTTACCGGCGGCGGCCAGGTGGATAAGTTCGTGTCGTTTGGATGCGAAGTTCGCAGGTTCCAGTCCTTCCGCCGCCGGTCAACTTCCCCACTTAGCAGCCCTCTGCTGGCCGCGGCATCCTTCCTAAAAACTGCTGCCCATTGTTTTTATTGATGAAGGAAGTAAAATATAAAAGAAAAACTCAAAAGAGTGATTGAAAAAATGCTACAACCGTGGGCAGTGAATGGCCGGATTTACAATTCATGATTTTGAAGGTACATGCGTTGGCGGTCGCTTAGACCCAGCTATAGCCGAGGGAGTGAGGGCAATAAATTAGTGGTGCAAGAGTGCTCACCCTTTTGGCTTTCAACCTAATGTCTAAAGTACAATACATGGGAAGGCCATAAACTTGGTAGTCCAAACCTACAGGGTCTGAAATTCAACGGCGAAATTGGCGGATCCAGGATCTTAGTTACATGTGTGCAGTGAAGCCCGGGGTCGACGCCAGTGAACGGCGGGGAATCGTTTCATTTTTCTCATTTTGTTCGTATGGTCTGTCGGCTTACTTCATAGTGATATAGACTAGGCCAACGAGGCAGTCCTGGAAGACACTTTTAGGCACTAGCTACTGGAGTTTGCGCCTGCGAGTGTGACGGGGCAACACCTTACCTAGGCGACTTGATAAAGGATCGTCCGAGCATCTTCAATCCTTAGCCTGGTGATAACGGAGCACCGAGCGACATGGGCAGCTTCAGCTGAAAGAACCTAAAGGCAGGAGCGAATAAGCCGTTAAGGGCATGTGACCGACTATGCAGGGACTGGTGGTCCCCGACAAGTGCAGTCGAAGCGCTCGAGAGCGATTAAAAGTGAATTGCTAGACTTGGGTCCGCAAAGTCAGTGGGAAAATGAATTAGGTGGCAACTAAGTCACTGAGAATCAATGAAGAACTATCTGTTAGCAATTACAGACGTATTTGCCCTACTCCACAGAATCAATCCAAATGGGCGGTCGTCATGGTTGATGAGTTGAATCACCAGAGCCTTCATGTATGTGGGGGCAATGGGTTACCGAGATCACCGGAGGTACCTGGATGAGAGGAAGAGGTTGTAGGCATCCAGCAACAATGTCAAACTTCCTGTCAGAAGCACAAAACAGAGGCAATTAAAAGCACACAAAGTCCTAATACGATTGTATGCAGTCTACAGCAGCTTTGCGAAAGACTCTCGGCGGAGTGAAAAACCACCCTACTGAATTTTTTCCAAACAGCACACAAGTGAGATCAAGGGACACATGGACAAACAATTAGCCATGCCGCCCTTATGGTAAAGTCGATAGGCGGGTCGATCACGCAGAAAGAAGTGTTAGACACCTTGAAAATATTGGAATGATCGAAAGCGCATGGACCCAAGCAATCCAACTTCGGCAGTGAAATCGCTTGCAAAGAGCATTTTGAAGCCTTTCACATAGCTCTTTAATGTATCGATGGATGAACGGAGACTCCCGTGGACTGACTGATGTCGGCAGCCATACAGCTGCGAAAAGATGAGGAGAGAAATAATTCTACCAGCTATGGGTCGGTGAGTCAGGCACACGTCGCGCTAAAAGCCCTAGAGACTGTCCTGTGAGACAGAATATTAATTCATCTTGAAGAAAACAAGAAAATGATGGTACAACAACATGGTTTTTCGAGCAACGGTTCTTGCTTGACTAGCATGATCAACTTCCTGGACTAAGTAACAGGTATGATGGACAGGGGGGAAGATTAGAAATCTGCTTTTTCGACCTCCTTTGATTACGCAAACCACGGGCTTCTTGAAAATAAGCTGAAGCGCCTCGGAGTGGAAGCTAGATGAACACGTAGAATGCACGTAGTCTGAAGGTAGATCTTTCAGTGGGAGAGTCTAGGACCGTCTATCAGACAGAACCATAGAGCGAATGGCGTCAGGGGTCTGTCTTTTGATCGCTGCTTTTCCCGACGCATTTCAGCGGGTTGGAAAATCAGCGTTGTATGTTTATGGATGATACCAAATTATTAGGACGTAAAACAATGAAGCTTCGCGAATAGACCTGGATAAATTTTCCAGTGGTAGGCAACTTGGCATCTTCCTCTGAAAATAAGGAAGTGCCAGTGGCTCATGGAAAGATAAGCTAGTCCAGCTCATCACTAAGAAGGATCGACAAGTGATCGTGAGAGAAAGTGTAACCGCGATGTTCATAGGAGGCTCGTTTGCCTTGAGAGAGGTGAATGGCTGGAGCAAGCTTTCAGAAGTGGTCGAGGTGGGATCGGTGTGTGAGTACAAAAGGAGGCCAGACAAGGAATGGCTATCTGTATATAGGGAAGACAGTGTAAGCAGTAGATCTGGGGATGATGAGCTAAGTTTGCCAATCTTGCAAAACGGTCTTACGAAAAGCCACCCAGACAAGCCAATAGCAAACCGTGCGGCAGGTAGAAGACGAAAGACCTGTAAGGACCAAGCCATCAAGTCTTGGTCAAAGTAATGTCGATCGGCGATTTACAGTGAGATTCGCGGGAAAACGGACTCCCCACGGACAGCACTTCGAAACCTCACAGCACTGCATAGCCCAGTTTGATGCGAAGCTAAAGAAAGAACAAGACTTCCAAGCAAATTTTACGGCACTATTAATAAGTTGGGAATTTGTACACAACAACCATATATGCAAAAGTGGGTCTTAGTCAATATCAAGCCAAACGGGGTCAAAAATAGGATATAATCGGCGTACAAAAACAAACGCTCGATAAAAGAGAATAAATAGGCGCTTGACCCGCGGTTAAATCAGGTTTAAGAGATTTTGTACGCTTGATCATGTATAAAAATACATGCCTGAGCTTGACACCCAAAAGTCAATGATAAGAAAGGGACGTCTAACGTTGATCAATACGAAAGATAAAACTTACGTGGACTGTGAAAAAAAAGCCGCCTCAAGTCACTGGTCCGATTCTGCAAGGAATGCCCGTAAAATAATCTCAAACTAAGAGCACGGGGACGAAACAAAAAGGGCTAATAAATGGAACCCAAAATAAACAGCAACCAAAATCAATGCCAATACGGGAAAGTTGCGCGGGGAGAGCCTGGTATAGAGGGACGACCGAAAAGAAGAAGGGAAAGGAATTTTCAACCAATCTAGATGTTACAGGATGCGTCGAGCTGGATGGCAACGATCGCACTGGTATACTGAAGGTTTGACAAGGAATGGCGGGTTTTGATACCGGCAGTAAAGAATGAGCCTGACTGAGTATGCTTTGTTGACCGGATAGGGCCGGAGGTAATAGAAACCTCGAAGAATGCGCGTGTGGATGGCGGTAAAAGGAAAGTACTGCCTCAGGGAAGAACAAAGGTGTGGAAGACTTGCAAACCGGCAGTAGAACAAGAGAAGAAATAAAGGGTCCCATGAATAGGGGGTGCAGGTACACAAACCTAGGAACTCAAGACTCGGGATAGGCCACTGACTTGGACCCGGGTTACTTGGAAATAAGCGCAATGCTGAGGGGTCTAGAGCAAGCCCTGAGTCAGAAGAGCCGGAAGCCGTATTGTGTAATGTTCAAGTGATATCGCATTGGGTGGAAGTCGCAATGTCGTCATCCATGGGGTCCCGGAATCCTTTATGAAAGAAGGAAAGCAGAATAAAAGAATGGTGAGGTACCACCTAGTAAGTCTGCTTCGAGCGGCGGAAATACTGGAGCACGTCACTTATCCACGGTATCGGTACAGCTTTGTGAAATCAGCCAGTGGAATAAAAAACAATCACCATACGGTGATTACCTTAGAGCCGGATGATACTGCCACAAGCAAGATCAAGGCTAAGGATACCAAGGGAGGGTAGCCAGGATTCAACACCACGCGGCTGAAAATCCCCAAACTGAAAATCCAAAGGATAGGGTTGAGGGGCAACGGAACTTCACTCCGTGCAGCAGGGATGGAAGTGATCGCAGCGGGCGGGTGCAGCCCGGGCCACTAAGCAGGATCCGACCCCCGTGAATGCCATACCTCAGAAGAGCTAAAATATGGGGCTGTGAGCTCGAGGGCGGGTTGAGCCTCTCGAATGTCATGCGAAAACGGGCAAGGGACTCGGAACTAATTACTGATCATGCGACAACCCCGCCCGCTCAGTGGCCGAAAGGAGGGCGAAGGGGAGGTATAAGGGTGATCTACACAAGTGCTACAACTGTGATCGGAGTTGCAACTGATGAATTTGGATGTAGACGTGGTGGCTGCCATTGAGACCTGGTTGCAGCCGGGGGAGGGTGACGGCGAATAAATGCCGCGGGATTATTCATTTTTCGGAATGGATAAGACGGATGGGATAACAGGAATCGGGACACCGATACTGATGGCTGGAAAGTGTGATGCACAGGGAGGCTAAAAATTGCATACTTGCAGGCTCTTGATATCAGTATCGCAATTAGCAGCTCGATGGTTTCCGGTGTAGACGTGTACCGTAGCCCCGCGGTCGACGTCAGTTTCGGACATGGAACAGTTACTTTTTCCGGTATACTTTCAGATTTTGCGGGCCAGGTTATCATACTATAGTATTTTTACCACCCTGCTATTGACTGGGGTTGAGAGACATCCCCCGAGGACACCTTTAGGCATCAACTCCTGCAGTTCGTCCACGCATGTGTGATGGTAAAAGAAGCAACCCAAGCTGCCCGGTTGAGATTCGGGCAAGCATCTTCAGTCGGTGACTTGGTGATAACAAGAACACCGAACGATATACAAGGCTTTGAGTTGGAAGAATCGATAGTTGGAATCGACCACGACGCAATCCGCATGCAACTGTGTCTGCGAGGACTGGATCCCTTCACAAGTATAACAGGAACATCTCAGGAACAGATAATGGTAGACTGCTGGACTTGGGTCTCCAAAGTCAGTGGGAAGTGGACACAAGTAGAAACTAAGTTGATCTTCCGTGGGAGAAGATTAGGAGCAACCTGTGGGTAACATCACACCTAATTGCACCACTTCACGTTTCCAAACTACAGGGGCTGTTGCCATGGCAGAGGAGCAGGATCACGCGAGCCAGGAAGCAAAAGCAGGGTTTTTATGAGGTTGTGACACAATTACCTACTGAGATTACCTGAAATGCATAGCGGAGAGGGCGGTATCATGCATCCAACGACAGTATCGAAATGCCTACGAGGCGAGGATCACTGGGGCTGCTAAAAGCAACACTAAAGCCCATTATAATTACTTGGAGTCTAAAGCAGCCTTGCGAACGACCGCAGGTGGAGTAGAAAACCACCGGGAAATTAGGCTGACCGGCAGTCAGGAGAAATCAGACTGTGTTGGCATTTTCTCAGGCAGCATATAGGCGGCACCAAGGGATGCAGGGACAACCACTGGTTCCCTCTATCCTTATGGTGGGGATGCCGAACAGGGTGATCCCGGAATGAGAACTGTGGGGCAGCCCGAAACAAGTGGGCGCGTCGAAAGCGGCAAGGCCCGATGGGACCCACCCATCGGTAGTAAAGTCACTGGCGGAGGTCCTGGTACACCTTCGACCCTACTCTTCAGTGTATCTTCAGGCGAAGGGCGGCTTCCCGCGGACTGGTTGATGTCGGCAGTCATACCCATGCATAAAGGCGGGGACAGAAATAACTGGTGGCTATAGACCGATGGGTGCTGAAAAGTCTTGAAATGGCCCTTCGCGACAGGATGAGCAATCGCATGGAGGAAAAGTTAATACTAGTGGAGCAACACGGTTTGTGGCACAAACGTACTTTTACCACATACTCAATAGTTACCATTGACGAAGTAACAGGTATGACTGACAGGGGCGAAAGAGTAGAAGTTTGCCATCTGAACTTTCAGAAGGCTTTCGATTCCATGAACCACAGGCTTCTTGACCAGAAAGCGATGGATTTCGGAGTGGACGCTAAGGTGAACAACAGGATGGCACACAGTTTGAATGATTGGTCTTTCAGGGTGAGGATTGAGGGGGGGATTGCTGTTCATCGGGGTCTCTCTTAGGACCATCACTCTTCTTAATATAAGGCAGCGACATAGCCAGCGGGTTGAAAAATCCGTGTCTGTTGTTTGCGGACGGCATCAAATCATTAGGGGCAACAAACAGTGAGGCTATCCAGAGGAATCTGGATACAGCTCAACAGTGGTCGTTAAGATGGATCTCCAGCTGAACTTGAGCATGTGCCGGCAGCTCAGGAAGGAGAAGTGAATTCCTCCAGCCACGTGGGTACATCTGAGCACACCTGGGCACCGGGTCGCGTTGGACCACACGCAGCAGGATAGGGCTCTTGAGATATTATGGCGCACGGACTTCAAATCTGGTCTGCAGTGTCAGAAGGCGGTCAAGCTGGCGTGGTGTGCCTTACGCCAACTTAAGAAAACGGTAGAATCTAGGATACCTAACGTTCTTCCATCGCTGTTCTAGGCATTTTCGGATCGCAATTGAAGTTCTGTGTCCAGGCAAGAAGATCCTATTTGGCAGGAGGTCAGAAAATGCCGGAGTAGGTTCCGCTTAATTTTACACCCCGGTTTGGACATTTGAGAAACCGGATATGAGCAGAGGCTGAGGGCGCTTGGTTGTGTTGTATTGAATTGATTTTTACTCCCTGGAAAGACATGAGGAGAGAGGCCACCCATTATAGGCCTTCAAGCTCATTAAAGACCTGGCCGAGATACGGGGTCACGGTGGAGCCCTATTCCAGCTAAGAGGAATGATGCACTAAAAGGTAACGGGCAAATAATTGTGCAAGAACATGTAATCACCGGGTTGAGGAGCAAATCGTTTGCCAAACAAGTGGTGAATGGCTGAAATAAGTTACCGGAAGAAGTGTTCGGGGGTGGGCCAGTCCGCGAATTCAAAATGAGACTGGACAACGCGTGGCTGGCTGTGTGAGGTTGAGGAGATGGTTGAGAGGCAAGCATCTCATTTATTGTTCCCTCCCTTGTAGGAGCTGAAGGGGATTTTCCACCCTCCTGTTGTCGAAGCACCGCCAGATCCACAAAGCTCTCGGTGCTAGAACCAGGACGATTATGGATCTCGCCGTATAGTCCTGTAATCTAACTGGAACTGAAGCTGGAACTGCATCGACCTAACTGCGCTACGCCAGGTGTGCTCGCTGATGTGGCGCACCTTGCGGGCTCCTCTGTTGATTGTGTCGCAGAGGTTCTGATGTTATATTGGACTTCACTGTGTAAGTTTTGTTGCAGGTTGATACGAGTCCTGGGCCTCGTATGACGTCTTTCTCTTTGCTTGCTGGCCTCACTGTGAATCATGTTTGAACTCCGCGTGATTCTAACGGTGTTTTAATTGCCGTAACATGCCGGCCTTCCGGACTAGACTGCGCTTCTAAGTCCTGCATAACTTCGGCACGAAATAAGAACACCGAAGAGTTAACACAGCCGCGTGATGCTTATGAAAGAGAAACTTGATTTCGGCACATGCTGCACGCTAATCATGTGTTGCAAACACCGCGTCGCTATTAAGGTTATCAAAATCTTTGCGTAAACATTTTTCTAATCTAAATATTTCTCTTGCGTCGCACCCCATATCTCATGTTCCGGGCATTGTAGTGTGAAAACAGACGTCCAATTCTCCGGTCAACTAGGACATGGTCTTCTTCGGAGTATGTCAACATTACGGTGGTTTTTGCCCGCTGTGCACACGCATTCAAAGTTGTATTCCCGTAAATTTTCCTCCTGACTACTCGGCCTTTGAGATCTTTGAAACCGTAGCCCAGAGCAGAATAGGGCTGTATGCCACGCGGCGCATCCCCAGTTTGCGGATGGGGGACGAAAGCCAAGCCGCGGTTGCCTATTATTAAGGTGAGGTCCTACCGAATAAGCGGCCGTGCGAAAGTAGCGGAAGCACCACTATTGTGGTAGTTTTTCGCCTGACAAGCGTTCTCTCCAATAAAAAGCCACGGAGCTGAAACGGCACTTGCGTGTTGAATGTGACCCGCCGACAAATGAGATCATTGCCCCTTGCTCAGTTTTATCTAGACTAGTCTTTCAGGGGAGGCATAGGAACCAGTTGATAATCACCACCTAGTCTGGAACTGCTCGGCTGCCTTAGAGTCGTCATTTGGATGTGAAAAGTCTAAAATGGATCCTCGACACCACTTCTACCTTTATCCCGAGTTCAATGGCTAATTACGACTCTTGCTGTTCTGGTTATGCTCTGGCGTCCCCGAGGAAGCGATGCGCATCAGTGATCGAGGCGACAAGTTAAAGAGTTGAGGTTCTTTCCCTTCGAAACTCAAATAACATGGCATGTTGTAATGTAAGAACCCTGTTAGAGGCGAGTCGTCATAGCACCAAGATGCGGACACTACACGACTACCGGGTAGATACTGCTTTTTCGTCGAAAATTTGCCTTCCCCATTGTGGATCAGTGTATCAAAGTTACATGGGTAGACACTTTGAGGTCTTCATCATAGTGGACAACCGGACAACTCTAGCCTCCATATTGCAGCAGTTGCTTTAATTAAATTAGCTAATAGCGTATTAACTTCTCGGGAGCCAACGTCCTTTAGACTAGCTGTGGCGCGCTCCAAAGGCTACTTATAGAACTTGAAGGTGATACCGGTTTACAAGCCGATCAACTTGTCTGATAAAAACGAAGTATTCCTTTGACGACTCACTGCAAAATTCAGTTAATAGTGGCACAAGGCGATTGCACCTTGAAGTGGTGTGGTAACGTGCATGCCTTCATGATCCAACGAGCTATACAGAATAGCTTATTTCAAGCTGAATCAGTCTCCTGGTTCTCCCGGTCGAGGTTAACCTGAGCTGGCAACCCCGTCGAGGAAACGAGTTCAAAAATAATTGATCCAAGTAGGTGGCTTCCCACTGAGCCACAGCCCGCTGCCTTGCGGTCACCTTGTTAAAACCAAAGTCTTCGGTTAGGAACCTTAATCGTATTTCTTCTTAGTGGCTGGACCCGCTAGTGGTACCCGTCCATTATTCCCCATGAGTTACACGCCCACAAATAATTCCATACTGCATCGGTCGTCGCGCAGGATAATCAGGACCGCGCTGCCCATTGCATCGAGCGGGGTGGTTAGTGACAAGTATGCTACTGCTCAGAGTTCCCTCTCTTTTATTCAACCTGTCTCTTTTGTCTCCCACCCAATGTCTTTCCTCCCTCTACATGCCCATAGTGTCCCCACTAATGACACACCCGATACTCCCAATGGTTTATTGTCAAGTAGTGTAGTAGGTTGTTTACAGTTTGTTAGCTCACATTTTCCCAAGCCTCGTCAGCCTGTGAATCTCGGTTCCTTCAATGTGCGCGCTTTAATGCAGGCTGCCCGACAGGCGTTTTTAGCCTTGACAGAGGACTCATTCGATTGATGTCTGGTGCGTCAGTAAAACATAAATTCATGATTGGAGTAGAGCAATTCAACTAACTGCGCCAAGGTGTTCTCTGCATGCTTCAGGAGACGAAGCAGCCCAAGCTGTGGGTCAATGCAGCGTAGGAGTAGTCTTAAACGGGAAGGCTGAAGAAGCTCTTTTAGACTATATCGCGGTTAACAGTCATTTGTGCGCTGAGACTGCGGGGATCGGTCGACGTCCGGAAGGATAGTAGTGTTGGGCTCAGGTTTTTGTGAATTGGTTCATGTCCCAATGGACTACAATACTGACACACAAAAAGATGCGTTATGACGAGCTGGTTGCTCTTGTTTAGAAGAGCAAAGGCTGTTGGTAGCAGGTGATTTAAATGCACGATTTGGACAACTTGGTTCTTCGAGAGCTTGTCTAGGTAGGCACTCTGCCTTGCCCTGTCAGCGAACAGCTAACGTGAAAAGGTTTCTCCGACTTTTTAACGGACAATAATTTATTCCTGTCTAGGATGAACTTCGGACGTATTTCGCGTCACACGGTGACATGGCGCTCTAACTCGACGGGTAGTCTGAGCCGGATCGACCATGCTGCAGTAAGCTACCGTTGGCTCGGTTCTGTCCAAAGCTGTAGATCATATTGGACCACATACGTCAAATTGGACCATGAGTTAGTTCCGATGCGATTTTTACTCCAGCCTAATAGCCGTCAACGCAGGCCACAAACTCGATTGACCGTCGACCGTCTGTGATTCGGCTGTTTGCAACAGCCATGAACAGAAACTATCCGACAAACTAAGACTCTCGACAAGCAGCAATGTAGACGATCGCTAGGACGAAATCAAGCAGGCGACGCATTTGGCTGCAGATTTCGCTTGTGGTTCTAGATCTCGCAAGGGCCGCTGGGTCTAATGGAACAAAAGCGCCAGCTCCCTAGTCGCATAGAGTTGAATAAGATGAGTCAGCAGTTGCAGCGTCAGTTCACGGTAGGCAAAAACTGGTAGCTGAACAGATGGAGGAAGCGGCCGCTTCAGGTAACAGTCGAAGACTGTTTAAGTTTATACGTGACAACGGTGGGCGGCGAACTTCGGTTAGTGAATTCGTGTGCGATAGGACTGGAGGTTGGACCGTTGTGCTGAGCACTTCAAGGATCAGTTTAGCTGCCGCACGCTAACCTATCTAGGCCGATGTTTGCGGCTGCAAATCGACCCGCCAACGTAATCCGAAGTGCAGTCGAATATTTGACTTCTGAAGAGGGGAGAAGTGGCCGACCCCGACGAACTCCTAGTTTCTTTCAAATTGAGTGGAGAAGCCGTGATCAATGCATTTATCTCCTTGCTTCGCGGCATTTGGAACGAGGAGCATATCCCGCTACTGTGACGTGAGTCACGGATGGTACCCATCTTCAAAGAGGGCAATATGGAGTGGGATTGATTCAATTCCGATAGTTACCTCGATAATGCTACGTCGTTTGACATCGATTCGCAAGAGTAATATCCGGGCACAGCAGACCGGACTTCGTCCAAGTCGAGGTTGCATCGACCAGATTTATATTCCCCACAAGTTACTGAAAATCGCCAAACACACCTCTGACCTACGACTTTAGTCTTCCTCTACTTGAAAGGCGCGTTTGACTCAGTCGATCAGACAGCACACTTCAGTGCTCTCCACCGGAATGGTATGTCAACGAACTTCGTGAACCTGTTGCGATCTTTGTACTCGCATGCCTGTGTTCTCGTGAGAGTATACGGCTAACTATCTTGTTCATTCGAAGCGATTAGTGTCGTTCGACAAGAGTGTCCTACCTCTCCGTTCCTGTTCAACTTCCTCAGTGGTGAGTTGATGGAGGATACTTTTAGGGGTCTCCAGGATGTAGGAGTCGAGCTGGGAAATAGAGGGAAGCTATGCGATCTAAATTATGCAGATAACGCTATGTGTCTGTTCGAATCTGCGGGCCATGTACAACGCGCACTAGACAGATTCTCGAGGTCTGTAGTTTGGTTCGGCATGCTTTGCACCCTCGGCATACAATGTTGTTGCTTGACTGGACGATAGCAGTCCCGGACTTGATATTTTAAGAAAAAGAACTAACGACTGTTAACCGCTTTATTTACTTTGGCAGCCGCGTGACTAAGGATGGTAGCACGGCAGTGGAAGTGAACGCGCGTATATCGAAGTCTCGAGCGGCTTACGCTGGACTTAAACACTTGTGGCTTTGGCCTGATATTTCCTTGAAGTCGAGGGGCCATGTGTACTGTGTTGCTGTACGCTCATTTCTGTTTTACGGTTGCGAGGCATGGAGTGTGTATTGTAGACGTTTGTCGCTTGGAGATTTCCAACATCAGTGTCTACGTAGCTTCACTAGGACCGGATGAAGTAAGCAAGTGAGTAATATGCACGTTAGGAATATAGCATTAGGCGCCGGTTCTGCGATCGCTTTATCTCAGCTTATGAAGCTAAGTAGACTACGGTGGTTGGGTCACGTGTTGCTTATGGCGAATACTCGTCTGCCATATCGTACCCTATTTTGGGTTCCTCCCACGGAGTGGTAGAAGCCATGTAGAGGTCAGCAGATGATGTGGCAACGTGGAATGAGAAAATGTACAGCGAACTTAGGCAAAGTGGATGTCTCACTTCTTCGTGGTTGGGGTCCGGAAGACCCGTCAGCTAGTTGGCTGGAAACACTAAAGGATATGTCAGTGAACCGTGAACAGTGGCGATCGTGTTGCCATTTTCTATTGAATCAGAACGACTGAAAGAGTGTGTTTATACAGCTATACTGTTTCCGTATGTTGACTACATATCTTATTCTTATCTTTTCCCGCTTGTGTAGGTCCACTTTCTGTTCTTCTTGGACGTTCACTCTTTTTACGGAAAAAATGCTACCCTTACCCTGTTATTTATCGCCTGCCGATTATGGTACGATTTAATCGCATTCTAAATATGGTGTGGCTCAATTTTTAAGTTTCAAAAGTCAAACGCGCGACGATTTATTTGAATTCAGCTTTTGCGTGGCAAGCTGTATTAGATGATGTAGCTAACAGCGGCCACCGGAGCTCGTTGTGCTTTTTGTCGCTGTGCGATGATGAAGATAATGCGCGATAAACTTGTTTCTGCTAGCTGTCACTCTCTGGGGAGCGTAGGTGGTGCTGACGCCAAAATTCGCGGCAATAATGCGTCGTATGAAACTCCATGTGCCGGTATGTGCAGCTTTTAAGTTAGTAGTTTGATTCGTTTAGTGCCTTGCTTGTTAATTTGAAACCGTAACCTACATCCTGAACTACGCGGTACGTGGCAAATTTTCTGTGATATGCCAAACCCAGCCATCCGTTGAGTTTGTTCAACCAGTTTAAGCCCTTGCCAACTCAAAGGCCAGAAATTTCAACTCCAGTTCCGTCGAGTATTTTGGTGGTCGGCAACAATTCATTGTTTCGGGCTGTTTTCAACGCCTGATCTAGTGGGATATTGTGTGGTTCTCTGTCAGGGTTTTGCAATCACGGTTGCCATTTCTGTCAGTGTTGTCCTTGGGGCTATGGGCTATATGCTTTCTAAAGTACTCGTACCATGAATGCATTCAAAAAGGATGGGGAGATGACTACAGTGAGACTTTTGTAACGACACATTTTCTGCCCAGTTGGCAAAGTTGAACATTAGGTCATCGATACAAACCAAAACCATTTCATTCAGGGACCATAAATACTGATTGTTCTATATGTATATAACCTATTTTTGATGTAAAATATCTTGCAATCGTTGGCCGATTTGTGTCGGCCGCGTTTATTTCCATTTCTAACTCCCTGTCCTTTGTTGACCAATTCCTTAATCATTTTCATTTCCAGGCTGCTTTATTTCCCGTTTTTTCATGGCTTGAAAATGAACGCGATTGTAGCCTTGTGTCACTTCTGTGAACAACATGGTCCCGCGGTGGTCATGTGTACACAGCCATATCGTCATGCTCAGTCTCGTACTCAGCCAATTGGGACTGTAGATTATAGCGTCGAAACAAACTCGATGAGCCGAAATGCCTCACACATCGGTCTCTACGGAATAGGAACGGGTGAAATGGGCCCCGCAACAGACTCCACTACAAACGCATTTCTTTGCAATCAAGGTAGGCATCGACATTGGTGCAGTCTCTATCACACCGTATCGTCTCCCCTATCTCCTCTCATTTTATTTCATTTCGTTTCTGCTCAGTTTATTTCGGTGTGCAAATTCGACCTCGTTCTTGAGGCTGTGATTGACAAACTTGTATTTGGTGAATTCAATCAACTTAGCCGACCACTATATGGATTTTAGACTAACTCCATATGAAATTTAGGCTAACCGTACATACGAGGTAATCGTGAGCTATCATACACGCACTGATTAAACGCAGATGGCTTCATGGATGTTCGTGTGCTTAGTTTGTGAAGGCCGTGTGTAATGTGTCGCAATGCGCTCAGTTCTGTTGTACGGTTGCGAGACATTGAATATTCGTGCGGGAGATGTTCGTCGGTTGGACTTTTTCGATCACCGATGTCTACGTAGTATGGCTAGGATTAGATGGAGTGACCGGGTGAATAATGTAGAGGTCAGGAATGTAGTACTAGATGTTGGCTCTCCGAATACCTTGTTTCGTCGTATGAAACTTATTAGACTACGGTGGTTGGGTCGCGTGTTGCGTATGTTGAACACTCGTCTACCATACCGTACCCTATTTTGTGTTCCTCCCAATGAATGGAAAAAGTCGTCTGTAGGACAACAGATGACGTGGCAACGTGAAATGAGAAGATGCACAACGAACTCAGGCAAAGTAGGTGTCTCACTTCTTCGTGGTTGGGGTCCGAAAGACTTGTCAACTGGCTAGCTGGAGACACAAAAGGATGTCATTGAACCGTGAACAGTGGCGATCGTGTTGTCCTTTTTTATCGAATCAAAATGATTAAAAAGTGCGTTTATGCACTTCCACTGTTCCGTGCGTTGGCTACAGTGGCATCTTATCTGTTCCCGCCTGTGTAAGTCCACTCCCTGTCCCCCTTGGATATTCCTTCTTTTTATAGAAACGTGTGACTGTGGCTAAAAGGCAGCGGTCATTGAGGCTTGCGTTGCTGTTTAACGCTGTACGATGATGATGATGATGATGATGATGATGACTTCCACTCAACCCGATGTTTTCCGGGCAAAAGTACACTTTGGTGTAGATCATTCTTCATATAAGTTTCTAGCCCGGCCCGAATCTTGAGTCTGTCCAAAGTATTTCGTGTCCATGGCCCGACAATTAAACGAAGTAGCTAACTAGTGTATACTGACTTCGAAATGGTGAAGCTTCTCGGAAAATGAAGTAAAAACAGTTTCGTGCTGGAATAGCTGAGTGCTACAAATTGTGGCGGTTTGATCGATTGCCACTGTTTACTGTTGGTTGATTCCTGGCAATGCACGCGCTAAAAGTGTTGTGAACTAATCTCATTTTATTTTTTCTGACGAACTCGTGAAGTTGAGATACACATGTGGTTGCTGAAACGCGATATCGACTAAATTCTTAGCCTATTTGAACACTGGATAACTCTAAAGATTGCGGCTTATTATCGAAATGATTTGTCAGTTCCCGCTGAATAAAAGGAATGCAATTTCAAATACTTGCTTCTTTATGCTTGTGTCTGCTGGAATGAAAATCGTTCATATGGTGCTAGTTGTGTAAGTATATATATATATATATATACCCTTTCTGTTTAAAATTAGAAAATTCACCGAAATTAAGCAGAGTAGGCGCCTCATTTCTCCGTGGTTCGATTCTAAACGATCCCGAAGGAAAATATGACAGCAAGCCGTGAACAGTGACGATCTTTTTGTCATTTATTTTGAATCAGAACGATTGGAAAACATGCGTTTTCACAGTTGACTATAATCCTTATATCAGATACTGTAGCATTCCTTTCCTTTTTCATTTCAGCAGGGCTGTTCCCTGTTCACCTTTCATATGCATTTTTTCCATAACAAAGTGTGGTTCGTTTTGAAAGGCAAAAACAGGCAGCACAAATGTGTTTACAGGTTAAGGACTATCACAATCATGTCTAAAGAAGAGAGGTCCAGAGAGAAGGAAAGAAGATTCACTGTAAAGAATTCATTGCACATAGACTAGCTCTTCCGGCTTTTGCTTCCTCGTCATCAGTTATCTGTAGGATCCATGGTTCCTCTGCGGGCTTGGGACTACCCGGTTGCTCAAACTGAAGTAAGGGATTGACTTAGGGGATCACACCGTGCCTTTGACCAAATAGTCTAACGCACAACGCCATAGGACGATCTGAAGGAGTGCGATTAATTACCTAGTTTATATGCCCTTCGAATGAGGCCAGACACTCCGGATGCCGGATACCCAGTACACTTGCGCCACAGATGCCGGTTGGCATGAAATCGGTGGCAAAGCCTATCTTTTCCAAAGATACTCGAACTCCTTATCTTTTGAACTAATTTGTAAATTTAACTATTGATTTCGATCGAAAAACAGTAGATAGTTACATCCTACACAAATGGTTGTACTTTTTCTACCGCTCATTTGCATGTTTTATCTGTTGCGATTTCCTAAAATCGTTGATATTTTATTTTTGCTTAATAGATGTCGCGAAAACTCTTGTTGATACGTGACACGTTCTATACTGACCGCGACTTTTTTCTTTTATTCTTCACAGATCCAGTGCCAATTCCTCTCCATTCCAAAAGCTCGCCCAGTGCGTCCCAGCAGTTCTCTGTGGCCGCAAGTCCCACCTGTCGTGCTTGCTCGTTTTCGTCACGTGACGAGCCTGCTCTGATGAGTCGGGATCAGTCGGCTGGTACAAACTATATTTCTACTCAATTGCCAAAGGATCAAGATTTGTCAATGTGTGTGCGAACCGCCTGCCACCGGAGTCTTTCTTGCGAGGTAATTGAGAATCCTTTTTCAGTGGCAGTTCGCCCGATGCGTTTCATTCGTTCGTATCACGCACGAAAAACGCGTTCGTCTTCTGTTTGCCATGCTGTTCCTTGGTTTTTATATTTGTTGTGCAAATGGTGTTAGCAGAGAAGGCACGATATAAGTTCATTCCTAAAAAGGATCTCCCGTGCACTATTTGTGTTTGCTGCACGCACTATCAGACCCACCCTCTCGGTATACCACGTGCCCTCTGAGGTAGACGATGGCTAGATGATTTAGAGTGGTCAGTCCATGATTTGGAGGAAGGGTATGAAAACTTCCAATGAACTGCCGCAATTAGATTGAGTTAAATCATTGGATTGGAGTCCACGAGTTCCCCAAACTTGTAGTAGACGGTTTTTCTGTCCCGCGGCTCACTACCTCGCCTGATCTGATAAGGCCCTGTGTGGTTCGTCATTTTAAATCCCAAGATCATGGTTGCCGGTTTCCTGCTCATACATTGAACCATGATAATTCACGGTCGCACTTGTTCTCGTTCACTCTACGCACTTGTGAAACAAAATGAAACTTATCATCCCGACGGACATCTGCCGATTAAACGGCAATGTTGATTCTAAACATCAATTTCTCTAGTTTTCTCCTTTTGCCATATTCCTGACTGAAATTAAAATTTCCCCCCTTCTCAGAGAGCATCTACTCCCAATCCCATAACCGCGCGTTTTACTCTGTTTTATCCAAAGCCGGTGTGTATGCACTTGTCCACCAATCAGTAGCCACATCCAGACCACAGTAAACCTTGATTATGGCAGTCGAGAATTCCAGCTAATGTGAGTGAAGCGCTCTCTTCCTTCTTTGATTCATTGCTTTCGTTCTTCTAACAGTGGCGACTCATCCACAATTTATTATCTTCGAACACTGAGCATTTGTTTGACGGATCTTAATTGCTTTGTCACGGTCTTGGGATATTTTCGTGTTGACGATCATGAGCGATTGATTCACTCATCTGAAACTTTAGGGTGCGAAACCGACCGCTTTGTTGTGATTAGTAAACTATGCTAATCATTTGACCTCCCCCACGTGCATTATGGATGGAGCTAGATAGTTTACTGGCACCGTTATCCTGATTCTCAATTTTGTCTCTTCCCTCTTCTCAGTCATGTCCACTCTCCCTCCAGTTGGCTCATCAGACCGCGGTATGATTTCTAGCTCCACCAGTCTTAATCACACTAATCTTTCACCCACATTGAACCATCCATTTAGGCGGTACAGCTCAACCAGCTGGGTCGTCTTCGCGATTTCTTAGCTTCCCATCGCTAGTGCGAATGTTGCTTCGTTTCCTACATTTCTGTATCTGTATCCAACTTTGCCGACATTTTTACTCAACATACGAATCTTATTCTGCATTTTTCCCGAGTGGTTCACTCATGCATGTGATCAAGCTGCACGCTCGAAGCACTCAGTGTTTTACCGCTAACGCCGCTCACTCACTTTCATGTCCCACCATCGCTTTATGTGAGTTGGGAACGGGTACTTATTACCCGTAGAAGGAGCCAGAGAAGGTTTCGCCCGTTGCAATGCTGAATGTATGTCATCCATCACTGGTACCTGAACACTTTGGTTCCTTGCTAAGGCAGTCTTCCGCAATTTTTACCTTTCCAACTTCTTTTTTATCTGTATTTCATCCAGTGATCCCGTTCGTGAGCAGCACCAGAAAGCTGATGGTTTTGCTTCTCGATTTGCCCTCATTCCTAATCCACTCAGTGATGGTATACGGTGAACTATCGTGTTCATTCGAAGCGACTAGTGGCGTTCGACAAGGCTGTCCCATTTCTTCATTCCTGTTCAATTCCCTCACTGACGGGGTGATGGAAGATGCTTTGAGAGGTCTCCGGGATGTAGGAGTCGAACTGGGAAGTGGAGGGAAGCTGTGACCTAGACTACGCAGATGATTTTGTGTGCATTTTCGAGTCTGCGTGCCATGAATAACGCGCATTAATCAGAATTTCGAGATCGGTCGCTCGGTTTGACATGTGCTTTGCACCTTCAAAGTGTAAAGTGCTGTTTCAGGACTGGACTACAGCAGTATCGACGTTGCTGCTGAGCAGAGAGGAACTAATGATTGTAGACCGTTTTACCTATCTTGGTAGCTGCGGTAGCCCGGGAGTGGAGGTACACACGTGTATATTCAAGGTTCGGGCAGCTTACGCTGGACTGAAGCACTTGTGGCGTCGGCCTGATATTTCACTAAAGTTGAAAGGTTGTGCGTGTACTGTGCCGCAGTGCGCTCAGTTCTGTTGTACGGTTGCGAGACACGGATTATGCGTGTGGGAGATGTTCGTCGGTTGGAGGTTTTCGACAACCGATGTCTACGTAGTATGGCTAGGATTAGATGGAGTGACCGGGTGAGTAATGTAGAGGTCAGGAATGTAGTACTAGATGTTGGCTCTCCGAATACCTTGTTTCGTCGTATGAAACTTATTAGACTACGGTGGTTGGGTCACGTGTTGCGTATGTCGAACACTCGTCTGCCATATCGTGCCCTATTTTGGGTTCCTCCCACGGAGTGGTAGAAGCCATGTAGAGGTCAGCAGATGATGTGGCAACGTGGAATGAGAAAATGTACAGCGAACTTAGGCAAAGTAGATGTCTCACTTCTTCGTGGTTGGGGTCCGGAAGACCTGTCAGCTAGTTGGCTGGAAACACTGAAGGATATGTCATTGAACCGTGAACAGTGGCGATCGTGTTGCCATTTTCTATTGAATCAGAATGACTGAAAGAGTGTCTTTATACAACTAGGCTGTTCCGTGTGTTGGCTGCAGCAGCGTTTTATTTGTGCCCACCTGTGTAGGTCCACTCCCCGTTCCCCTTGGATATTCCTTCTTTTTATAGAAACGTGTGACTGTGGCTAAAAGGCAGCGGTCATTGAGGCTTGCGTTGCTGTTTAACGCTGTACGATGATGATGATGATGATGATGTTGATGATGATGATGATATTGATGACTCAGTTTTTACACAACTCCAGTTTCTCCACTCCCTTCTGCTACTGATGGCAGGTAAAATTACACGTCGGTTCTTGATGGTATGGTAAATCAAAGGTGTTGTTTTACTACTCATGTAGTGCTATCCATTGCCTCACTCTCTTCATCCCCGGTTTTTTGTTTTACGACTACTACTATATCGTTCTTCCTGTTCGCAGTTTGAAATCAGTCTATTTCTTGATTTTTTTCATCCCTTCGCTTGTTCTTCTTGACAATAGTTTTCTTCTGACCGTGGGTGATTTTAGCTCTGTTTCTGTATAATCATTAACTGCGTTCGGCCTGAAGGATTTATGCATCGCATCTGCTCGGTACTGTAAACCTTGACAGAGTAATCTCTAGCCAGTCCATTATTTCTCCGTCGAACTCCCTGTTGCTATTTTTATTAGCGTTCACTGGATCATCGATGTGAGACTAGGACACTGTTCTCGTCCTACAATAGTTTTGTTGAATCTAAACAAACTCTCGTCTACGCAACTTGTCCTCCGCAATCTTTTCGCTTTTCAGACGTCCTCTTGGCATAGCTTTTTCCTGGTTTTCATTTGCTTCTTTTTTAATTCCATAAAACATTTTACTCTTGCTGCAGAAAATATGATTTGTTCCGCTCCTTCAAAGATGTTTCTATGGGTAATGGAAGAATGCAATCTCCCTAAACGAAACAATGTCGCCGACTGATTGAGCAGACTTGCAAAATTGGTGACTGCCAAGAATTTGTTTCATCTCATAAAAAATGAGACGTGGCTTGTCGAATCTGTCTTTGCTGATCAGCTTCTAAGCAGTCGGGATGAAAATCGTTTATGGAAGGGGATTCGGATGCGTTGTGACCTTAATGAAGGACTGCTCTTTGTTCAATCGGCGTCGATATCGTCAGTGTTGGTTTCATTAGACCTACCGCCTTTGGTCCTTTGGCACGTCGTTCCATTGACCGTACCGGCATCCAACCCCTAAATATGGATGTTTTTAAATTTCTTAAAACTACTTTGGTTGCAGCTGTGGCTGGGTCGGACGTTTTATCGCTGCGTATCCCCAACTATAATGCTTCTGTTGTCTGAGAACATAGCTCCTCATTAACAGCTCTTTTTTCATATTCCTTTGCCTGCTTGCATCACCATTCTTGAGAAGACAACGTCCATCATTCGGTCCGAACGATTTCGTCCCATTGCCCTTACTACTGTCTTTTTGAAACCCACTGAGCATGCCGAATTTGATCGGCTTTCAAATGTGTACAGTGACTTCGCACGATCACTTCCATTTTGCCCACAAACCCCGTGAGGGCACCCTCGATGCGATATCACATTTAGTTCATTCTGTCTGCAAGTCACTAAACAACTCTACGAAGTCTGTCGGGTGCGTTTTTTACTATTCTTCCGCTTTTGATTCCACTTCTGTCCACTTTTACTTCAAGAGCTTCATTCTCTTCCATGTCTGCGTTCTTTGCTAGCATGACTTACTGACTGTTTTAATAGACTTATCCAAAGCAGGAGGAATTGGAGGAAATCCGTCGAAGGTTTCTATCAATGATTCTGATGTTGCTCTTTCGCCCTTTCTGCTATGTAAGAGGCCTCTCTACTAGTTTATCTTGGTGATGAACCGGATGGCCTCTCTTTGGTCCTTCAAAACATAGTTAACTTCTCTGGATAGTAATCTTTTACTTCACCCATCCAAGTGTTCTGAATGTTTCATCACCCTATCCCGTCCTGCCTTCCCCAACTTTCGTAATGTTTTCCCCAGGATGAATTCTGTTAAGTGGGGATCTCCCTGTCCTTCAATCTTCGCACGGTCTTGGCTGTGTCTAAGCCACGGCGTCTATCTTTTCCAACCCGAAACCTCAAGCAATTTTGTACTCCGTCTCCTTTTCCTAATGGATCTTCCCAATCTTACTCTACTGTTCTCTTGTGACCTTTCCTGAACTGTTGAAAAAAAATAGATCTGTTACGCTCTGGCATTCTTTTGATTAGTCATATCTCTTCCATCTCTTTCTCTGACCTGGTCAACAACATATGTACTCTACATACAAATGCATGTGAGAAATTTGTGTTCAAGATCCTCGAAAATCCTTCCCATCCTCGACTTGATGATCTCTACAAGTGCTGATGCGACCTCAGAGTTAGAGCATTTCCCTACCCTACCGTCCAGAATCGGTCCTTGCCAAAACCCGACCGAGTATTAGTGAACAAACATCTGGTCATGGCCGAGCTACGAGCCCACCTAATCTGACTTACGTTGCATCATTGCTACATTTTTCTCTATTGTTAATGTGGTACCATGGACAGTGGAAATTTTGTGAATTCATTTTGGTCACGTTGAAATGCATGCTTATGTTTGGGAAGGCACAACAAGGCAATATAATGCACAGTGTTTCGATTGATTGCTCGCCAGTCGTTTGCTCAATTTTTCATTGCGCATCAAGCGATTCATCGTGACTGGCCTAAACCACGTAGTCAGAAAGCACGAAGCGGGATACATGTGTGGAACATTCAAGGAAGATTCGTGTTTTTGACTAGAGAAAGATTTCAAGTTGTTGGTGGTACAGAGTGAGCAATGATGTTCCGTGTGGATAAATGGTAATAAGGTCATGGGAGAGGAACTAGCTAGTCGATTTCGGTGGAACAAAAACCGAAACGATTGTGACAAAGTGGCAGTTGCGCAACTGTCCCTTAAGCGTGCTATTCGACAAAGTCACAGTTACCCCTATCTTTTTACGTTTTTCTCACAATTTCATATGTATTTCACCTTCTGATTGTCTCCGAGTAATCTTTGTCCGAGCAGGTATTACTCTTCATTTATCACGACCACAGTCATTAAGTCCATAATTCCTTCCGTGAAGAAGTGTAAAATTATGACTGGTTCCGTCTGGTTTATTCACTTATCACTCTGTTCTATTGGACGTGTTAGATGGTCGTAAATTGTGAACAAGTGAACTGTACATTTCTGTTTTTCAGGACTTTCCCGAACCGGAAGGGGCGTTTTATTTTGGCGATGAAGTTAACGGGCATGTTGTCAGCTATATTTTTCAAGTGAGAGATTCCCAAGGACGTGGCTTGCAAAGAAGATTTAGCATTCTTGTCCTGTCCTGGGATCGAATGTTATTACTCAATCTGTGGCCATTTTTGGTACGTCTGATTGCGGAGATCACAAGTTATCTCTCTTCTATCGTGTTTTTATTCATTTTGTAAGATTAACGCTTCCATTTCTGTTCCTTTTTTTGGTTTTTCATCATCGTGCAAGCACAGAAAATCCGTAATCTACACCTCTCCCAGTTTGAATTCGTTCTGCAGCGGTAAGATTACTTTCTCGCTATTTCACATTAGGCTGCAGTCTGTCACCAATAGTTCGGGAGATCTTTTGAAGTTGTTAGTTGCACGAAAAGTGATTTAGAAGTGTTCAGACCCATTGACTAGGGTATATTTATATTTCAAAAATCTGAATGCAAACCGTGTGCCATCGGTATCATAGCGACGGACAAAAACAATGAGGAAGAAAGAGGAAAGGAAACAGACATTGTGTGTGGATCATCACACGTGCTAGCTATTCCATTCCCCATCTTTACCTCATTCGCCACCCATGGGGATCCATGATTCTTCTATGGGCTTAATACTACCCGTTTGTCAAACCGAAGTAGATTGCTGACTTAGGGAAACTCACCCCGAGCCGTTGATCAAATGGTCTAATCCGCAAGGCAGCAGGGCGATCTGCGGGTCACTTAATCCTCTGGAGACCGATGGTTGATTGCTCATTTCATAAGCCATTTGGATAGAGCTAGATGTCCTGGGTGTCAAGTGCACTTCTCCATGGATGCTGGTGAACACAGCGGTGTTCTCCCTTCGTCGCCCGTGGTTAAGTTAGAATCAGTGTTTAGTCACCACCTCTAGACGGACTACCAAAGACAAGTAAACTCGATCAAGGGCGTTGGCATTCGCCTTCATCCGCGCACTTTAGTAGGAACGCTTGCACCACGAAAAGGCAGTGCGTAGGATTTCCTCTGCAGTGGCTATGTCAGACGTCGGGTACTTCGAGACACACTCAGGGCGAGTAGCCAACTCGGATCCTGAGACAGCCACTCCCGATCATGCTACGGCATTTAGAGGCCATTGCTTGAAAGATGTGATATGGTTAATTGGGGATATGACAGGTGTCGGAAACAAGATTGGTAAATTAGTAACAGGCTGTGTTCTGAGTTCGACCTTCACACGTATCTTTATATATATATATATATATATATATATATATATATATATATATTCATTGGTCATTATTCCTAGCGGTCCAGAAAAAGGGGAGTACGCAATGCTTCTGCTGTTTTCAATGGTGCCTTTCTTGTTTGCGTCAAATTATGATTTGTTTTAATAGGCTCGAACTAAACAGTGAGGAAACACAATAAGCTAATCGCTTGCAATCTAGTCTAATACGACGTAGTGTTTTCATAGTAATCCGGTGGGAAATGTTCGGATTTACTGTACATTTCCGGAGCTAGTTGTCCCTCATATGTTTGTCAGTCTTGTCGCATATTTTGGAAATCAACTCAATACCATGTTGGCCTAATCTTGTTTTGTCTGAGAAGTGAATGAGGTAACTTTGACAAACGCAACCACCACAACTTCGAATATGAAACTCCCGATTGTTACCATTCATTTCCCCATTGTGCTCAGTGTTTTATCGATCAACTCACCCTCCTCCGTTTATGCACAAGAACAACAACGTAACATGTTTTTGGCAAACGTTTACTACTGTACTAACGAGTCGGTTATTTTAATCAGATTTTGATTTATCATAATTTAAAAGATGTGACTTAATCGGACGGATATTTTTACTATGAACTGGTCTCCTACTGGCTATAAACACTTAAAACTTCGGTTTGAAAAAATTGCGAATGAATCAGCGAACGTTTTCAATAATCGCGTCATGCATGAGTGCAATTACTTTGACAAAATTCGCTAATATGGCCAAGTGCATGTTTTCGCTAGCATAAGCAGATGGACTTACATGGGGTGAGACACCTGACTCACGCCCGCTTGTCTGGTTGATGACAAATATAAGAGGAGTGAAAATTGCCCATCACCTTTATTTGTTGTGATCACTTGCTTGCCCCTGCAAGGTGGCATTCCCAAGCCGAGGTTCCAATCCTACCCGACAAATCCATGATCAAAGACCGAACGCATTCTATTCTGATAGAATCGGTTATTTGAGTAAAATCTGGATCTGTACGATGGATTGCTTAGTTTCTGATGAATCCGCTCCGGCGAATACAAACACAGGGAAAATCCTCACTAGATGAACCAGGGTTCCAAGTTTGTGGGGTTTCTCGCCCATGGGAGACGTCATTACACTCCATTGGGTAGCTATCGTCCGCATAAGCCGGACAAGCTGCAACCTAGACGATGCTACTTTTTTCTGTTTGGCTTGCTGTATGAGTGAGTAGTACAAAATATTTACATTATCGGTGGAACGTTAATCCACGCACGCCGCAAAACAAAATAAGGTGCTAACGATAACGAAATCTTATCAGACAGATCTGCGGAAGCTTCCTCACTGATGCGTCTGTCATGTTCCCGTATTGGGTTAACGTTCAGACTCTTGAGTCAAGCGTTCTGATTGGGAGTCCGTAAGAAAATGCTCTTCTGCGGTGATTGCTGCCGCGAGGTATCGCTCACCTAAATATCTCAAACGCCGTTTTCTAGAACAAGCCTTACTAACGTCTTTCTTCCGATACAGGAGGGCATTCAGATCACGAATAGTTGCGGCTCAGCAGATTTGTCTGATTTCAGAGGCGGGACAGGATCTAAATTGAAAGCATTGTCCGAGCTTAGATGTTTACTTCTCTTAGCTGCTCTCAATGTTCGCATGCTGTGCCAGATAGGTAACAAGCTAGAACTTACGAGATCTCTTAAAAATGAATTGCATTTCCGAACTGCGCGTGTATGATACCACTTCGGTGATCATCATTCGAATTTCGGATGTAACCTCTCTCTCTCTCTCTCTCCTCATTCTCGCTTGTCCGGCTTGTCTGAATTGCTTTGGACAGGAGGGACGAGTGTGCGTTAGGAGATGGGATTCCAGTTAACAGTTCGATTGGACGGTTGTTTTCGTACTAACAGGAATCGATAGAAACGCCGATGCTTGTCCGTCTTGTTCCCATATGCTCCCATAGACTGCAGTCCTGCTGAAGCCAAAAACAGTTTAGTTGGTTCACTTTCATAGTGAACCTATCACTATGCATGCAGATGAAGCAATGGGAGTAGATGTCATTCCTCCACCAAGAGTGAACGTGATCAGGGAGATAAGATTCCTGAAGAGGCATAAATCTGCTGAATCAAATGGGCTGTCCGCTTTTTCGAGCACGATGTCGAGGTTCTCGTATTAGGGTTGTGTAACTCTTGGTGCTGATCTGGAGGAAAGAGCAGACATCCGAGAATTGATGCAAATGGGTGATTTTGCTGCTTTAAAACAAAGGTGTTAATTTTTGCTGTGATAGTTACAAAACAATTAGCCAAGCAAATATTCCATCCAAACTGCTCGTATTATTCTTCGCTCCCTATCTAGTGTCCACTTGGATCCGGTGAGAGTCGAACCAGTTTCTAGCCCAGATCGAGGTCGTGTCGATCGCATCTGGCATATAAGAATATCTATGCAACAAGTGTTCGAACACAGACAGGTATTATGTAGGGTCACAATTTGTCTTCCTCAATCTGAGAGTGGAATTCGACCCAGTCGACTGATTGGTCAAGGCAATCAGTCCATCACATGGCAATGAGGTATGGAAACTAACAGGTGGACTACCCTCAGTAGATTTAGTTAGATTGCCGAGTTGGGTTCCGTGCGGCTTTCTGCAGGACAGTCGGAAAGCTAAGGCGATATGATCAAATGCCGAAGTTCTTGCCTTCGAAATATCTTATGACTTGCCGTCTTAGTATTTTTCTTTCATTGGTGAAAGGCTAATAGACTGAATGAAACTGAAACGTGCTTGGCTAAATAGACGGAAGTAAAATGAACGCTATATCGCATTCGTGAGTGGTGCGCTATTTCACTAGTGAACTCATCTTGATATACGTTTTCGCTTCTGATCTGGTGCTGACCATATCCATGTATGCATAACTAAAACACTGTTGTTGACTACTCGGTCGCCGGATCGGTACTGAAACAGAATTTTTTCAGCATCATTCCCAACGGAATGAAACAATGAGTTATTTGAACGGGGCACCACACTTCATATCCTCAAGAGTAATAACTGAATTTTATTTCTTTCCGAAACTTCATTTGAGGGAAGAAAATGGGAAAGTACCAGCTATCGATGGGCCTGCAAACTTTGGTTAGCGGTAATCTGGCGAAGTTGTTAAACATGGTCTTACAAGGATTGCAACCGTACACCACAACACCCTTCTTGGGCTTCGACAGAGAAATACAAGCAACTTCATTTTCGAATTTCACGAATGGATTATATATATATATATATATATATATATATATATATATTACACACCTTAAAAACAAGCATAATGCCAGCGCAGCAACACTTAAATAGAACGTCACAGAAGGGAGACACAAGAGGAAAAACATACTAAACCACAACAACCCAGTCGTTTTTTTCTGTTTTCACTGTGTATATTTGTTTCCAAGTAGATGAGTTCTACAGACAAGCCACACAGCATTCGCGACACTGACTTCGGTTCTCAGCCATATCTCAGTGTCTCCAACCAACAATTATCTTCATCTCTTGGTCCCCAACCAGGGAGGCAGGATGCACCAGCCGAGGCCAAAGCCGAAACTAACTTCATACCTCTACACCAAGTGACAGCCTGGTAGCTGCAATGCTTCACCTCAGTAGGTAAATCCCAAGACGTGGAAAAAGCGCGAAACGGTAGACGATGGGCAGGCATACGCAATACGTGTCCAGGCCACCAAAGGCGACGCAGAGCGATTACTTCAGTCAGAGGGCAGCTGTCTGCCCCCAACACACGACGGCGCACCTCGACAGTGCTCGCCCGATGTTCCCACCAGGCTCCAGCAATGGTTCAGAGACATGAATGGTCGAAATCAGAAAGTCGCCGAGCATCCTCAACGCAGATAGACAAGGTCTCGCAACCGTAAAAAGCCCACTACGAACTGTAGCATTGTATACCCTTCCCCTGAGGGAACTTCGGATGTCACAGCGGTGCCCAAGTGCCGCAAGTTCGCCAAAACTGCTCTGACTTTCGCAACTCGTCATGTGACCTCCTCCCTAACACCTCAGCCAGGTGTGATCAGGCTGCCGAGGTACCTGAAGCTATTGACTACTAACCGATCACCATAAAGGCTTAGTGTGGGCACAGGCTCCTGCCAGTCTTGAAGAAGTACCTTGTAATTGGAAATTGCAAGCCACGTAGCTTACCTGTCTGGATACATCAATCGCCAAGCGGTCCAACGCGCTGAATTGCCCGTGCATTGTCACTCAACAAGGCGTTGTCGTCGGCATACTCTAAGTGAAAACTGCTCCTCGGGAGGAGTTCAACTCCACCGTCCGAAATACCAAATAAACCGTCCTGTAGAACATTTTTCACCACAAAGTTGAAAAGAAGTAGGGATATGCGGCAGCGTTGCCGCACTCCACTGGAGACGACAGTTGCGCACAAGCCCTAACCCAACGTGACGTATGACGGTACAACTCTTTGTGGACAGACACATACTTCTCAGATACTCCATTGCCTGACAAACATTGTCGTAGTACAGACCCAGCAATAAAACCCAAGGCTCGCGAATATCTAAGAACACGAACACCGTTGGGTTTTGGAAGGTAAAACGGTGCTCTAACACCTGTCGGAGAGTAAATATTTGATCGATATATCCACGGCCAGCGCGAAACCCGACCTGTTCCTTACGAGTTTGTCCTTCAAAGGTGTAGTACTACCTGCGAAGAATGGCGGACAAAAGCGGCCTTGACGTTGTCGGGATTAGACTAATACCCCTGTGGTTGGCACAGTCAATGTGCAAGTCATTTTTAAAGATGGGAACAACAATCGATCACAGATCGTTTCACTCCTAATGCTTTTTTACCAGTTGTTTTGATGAGGTGAAGCAGCTTGCGGGAATTTCCCGTGGCTGCAGGACTTCCCTCTTCGAAGCTCGTTGAGACCACCGGATCTCGCGATCCCTATCGTAGCTTCCATTGAGTTCATGTGTCGTTACGAATTGTGCTTTATTATCCTCGCTACCAGCCGGGATAGATTGGTGTACGTCAAAAAGGCGCAAAAACTCAGCAAAATTCGAACATGTCACAACGCGACGGGTCAACGTACCACTCATTAAGCGAGCAGAATATAAAGTATTCTTGGTAAGCGACCACTGCTCGCTGGTGTTTTGAGATGGGTAGGGGTGTGATCCTCGCTTTCCAATCAGTGTGCTTTGAAAGGTTAATAGGCGAGTCTTATAAGATAGCTTATCGCAATCTAATCGATACTGCAGCGTGCGTTTTGAGCCCTCACCAAAGCACATAGACAGCTTATTGCATATTAATGCGTGGTCGGAATTGAGGAAAGTGCTCCGGAACAAACGATAGTCTTTTAGACAGCCCTGTCATTTGTAGCTAATGGCGATGTGGTCGATTTGGGTCTACTGCTTACCCGCAGAGGGCAGAAGCCACGTGGCATACTGGCGATTGGAACGTCTGAAGCTCGTACTAGCGAGAACCAATCGGTTATCTGAGCACAAAGGCAACTATCGTTCTCCGTTTTCAGAACAACAGGAATCGAGACCAGAAAGGCTTCCCAGATGCGCTTCATTGGAGGACAACCCACCCACTCTGGCATTCATGTCTCCTGCCGAAATTCCGATGTCACCTCGCCTTGCTGTGCCTGAGATGTCGTGCAACTTTTAATATAGTGTCCTCTTCTGCACCTGGGCTGCAATCTGTTGGCGCATACGCTGAGTCGACAAACGAATCGCGATGGCTGTTTACTTTGCACGAGCTTCTATGTCTCACTGCTCAAAGCGGGCTGCCGACTTTGATCCGGTCAAGTGGTGCAGCCTCAGCCCTCTCAATGAGAGCTACACCAGTGTCAGCGACATCAGAATTCGAAGCCTCAAGGTCTCCAGATGATGAAACTTCACGGAACGGATGAATAATAATCTTCACATATAATCTTCCATGTCTGAGCGCGCATATGTTTTCAGACGTTCGATATGCGAAGTGGTAGGTTGTGCAAACAAGGTCGTCATGAGCTGTTGCAGTTGCAAAATTTGTTGCTGGTTCCACACCAAAAGCGAAATTCGATAAAATATATTGTTAATCAAGAATGACTGTAATTGGGGGCTCGTCAATTTGGATGTAACTCACACATATTCCAGAAATTCTTCGGCTACTTGCGCACGCATCAGGTTATTTCAGGACGATCATATCGTCTTATGGGGCCGCAACGTAGAATTACTTTGAGAATTTTTACTCATTTTAATCGAAATCTCTGGTCTTTGTTACTTCCACTGGTAACTCTACTTTTAACAAATGCCATTTTCTATGCCACTGGTCACAATGTGACCAGTTCGTTGCTTCAGCATTCAACCGGCACGCTTTCTGTTAACTCCCGTTTTTCACCGCCCACGACCTATTTGACAATGTAATCAATAGATGGGGCTGGGATTCGGTTCGGATGGTTGTCCTAACTTTTTTTTCTCCTCTCCAATGGTATGAGAAATTCCGGATTCTTATGGTTTCAGTTTAACCGGTGTCTCTGAGACACTGAGCTGGTCTTTCTTTTTCCAATTCTCCCAGGTGTCGAATATTTCCCGAATGGTTTCTCGCATTTGCTTGGCTGCCGATCGTGTATACGAAGCAGAAACGTCGAACAACGGTTCCTGTTCTTCATCTCATCGTACAGTAAGCAATCCGGCGCACGTTCCACGCGGTGTGACACCCCCACCATCCGCAGTTGGACCTTTCGCTCCAGTATTGGCCGGTCAAGCTATTGCAGCTGCCGGTGGAGGTGTTGGTCACTATTCCGGTGGTGGTGGTACAGGAGGACATCCAATCCGTCAGAAGCGTGCGATTGATGCAGAAATGCGCTCCCTTGCTGACTTGACCAAAGATGATCAGGTGAATGGTTTCCTTACCCAAATTGTTGTACCCATGGTCGTTTTAAGTAAATATAGCTCTCGTGTGTTTGGTGTGCGTTTCGTCATATGGTGAATAAAAGTCCGACAAGTTGCAGATGTTACGTGGCACTGTGTTTTGGGATTTTTCACATCCTGAAGCTTGCCATCTAACCATCCCGTCGAACATCACAGTGTTTGTCCAACAGACTTATATGTATTTATGAGTACTGTTGGTTACCATCGCATGGTATCCAGTTCAAGATATTTGTCTGAGTAAGTTGTCGTCAGACCATTCTTCGTTCCGCGAAATCACTCATAATGGATTATCAGCGCTCAACTCTGTTAAAAAGCCGTGGAAAAATTGTGCAACTGTTTCATCCTTGTTAAGAATCACTAACACTGCATATCCACGGCGCCCTAATTGGGACGTGGACTCGGAGCGAACAGTTGGTAGGCGAACCCCTTAGTCATTACTCTTCTGGGCAGTCCTTCAACGGTTTGTTGAAATTCAGCATATGATATGCCATTTGTCCTTCATAATACTGAAGCTGCACGCAGAGAATTTATCTATCAATGGAAGTCGGTCATTGCGCGCCAGTGTCTGGCGACAGTGCAAGTCGATAACGGATAGGTGCCATATCGTGTAGTGAACTTCAACAACCCATTTGAGAACCGCATGGACAACGTAGTAGCTAGGGCGTTCGACTCAAAACCGTTCGTCTCAGGTTAGCTTCCCCGTTTAGGCGAGGTGGAAATGGATTGCTGACGATTCAAAATAAAGATGAAATAGTTGTACAGTAGGATATCCACAATATCCTAGTAGTGAGTTGAGCGTGGATGTATGTTCTGAACAATATAATCCGACATGGATCGTTTGTCACTTGGCTACACATGGATGAATTCCTCAACTCGAGCTTGATTACCAAGCCACGTGACTGGGACAGACAATTCACGTGTGATATACCCCTTTTTCAATATTCGTAGGCCAGGGTAACGTGTATTTATTGTACTTCAGTATTAAGACGTTAAATCTCAATCAGGGGTCTTTAAAAGACGCAAAAACCAGATGAACAGGTGTTGCAATCAGAGTCATATATGTTTCTAGGTAGTTAGAAGAATTTTAAGGACAAATTCCTTAGCTATTCGTCTATCATGGTTTCGATTTTTCTATTCGGCTTGTAGTAGTGTGTGGACGATCGACCACCCTGAGAATGGTGAGCTACATGTTATGGTTAATCACAGGATGTCTATTATTCGATATCAAAATTTCGGTTGGAGACGCATTTGGACACTTGTAGTCCTATAGGTCACTTCGATCAGATTTCGTCTAGCTTTTCTGATTCATAGGGCGCGCCCATTACTTATCTGCGTCCGTCCTCCACCTTGCAGATCTTCTGTCGAATTCATGCCTGGTTTACCTGGTTGTTGCGCACAGGCGGTCGTCGTTGGACTGCTCTGCCCTCTCCCATGACCCCAGCAGATGAGGATGCCCTAATCGAACAAGAAGAACGTCAGGCATCTGCCAGTGCTTTAGGTGAGTTTGGCAACCCCGGTTCATCACATCTCGGGACAACGGGCAGCTCCAGTACTACTGGTACCACTGGTCTCCCCTCGAATCCGGTTAGTGGCTCGGTACATCAAGGTTCCACGGTCGGCCAAGGTAGTCAGCATGGCTCGTTCGTTTTTTCTCCCACTGGAGTAACCAGTGGTTGTTTCGGCTTACCAGAAAATTATTCGCCGGCTGAAGAGATAGCCATGTGAGTTGTCATTCCGCTTTCCCATTTCAGATTTATTGACATTTTTGAGGTCGCTCTATAGTTACTCACTAGTCGACCTTCCTTTTGCTTGGCCGATTCAGGGGCTTTCTTCTGCTTCTCGCGACTCAGTTTTAGCTTGTCTTTTCGTCTTGTTTTTTTCCTGTCACCTTTGCAAAATGGAGAGTTGGATCTGCATCTTTCTGTTCATCTCCAATGTTCCGCTGATATGGTTATCAGATTGCATTTTCCTGACTGTTTCCATGACTTTCTAATCACCTAGCTCGGCGGTTAGGTCGCCAACGTTGTATCAACAATCGTTGAGACATCGTCCATGAGTGTGTGCAGTTTGCGGTAGTCGGGATTTATAGAGTTGTCATTCGCTTTGACCTTGAGCCTCTTCGAAGGCCACGAACTTTAAGGTACATGTTATGACTTTCCGCTTAACTTCTCCAGGCGCAAGCAACGGATGCGAAAGAAAATCGAACAACTTTCTAACGAAGTGGTGGCATGAGTCCTGGTAATATTTCGTGCCTAGCATGTGCTCAAGAGGCTCACACGGTCGCTTTGCCCTCGGCCGTGTTCTCCATAGTTGAAGGAATGGACTCTTTGAGCGGTGTGCCGTTGGCTCTATTTTGATTATTTGGATATTCATAGATCCTGCTCTGTACCTGTACTGTTTTGAAACATTTCTATCTTTGTATATAATGCAATATGATGTTGATCTTCAATTTTCTAAATTGGTTGCTCCTTATTTGACTGTACACGTGATCCATTTCTATCGACCGAATTATCCGTAAATTATGGATCTCATGCGATTACTTCACTATATATCTTGACAGAAATTTCACTTTAGGAAGGATTGGATTAGTTAGATGCAAATATGGGTGGGGAAGGGATTTGTGGTGTTACATGCACAACCTGAATACATAAGAACGTGTTGTGTTAATTGTTTTGTTGTCTAGGGTTTGCATTGGGACGGAGGGTGGGCCAGGGGAGTTGAAGCGCAACCACAAATTGTTTTTGAGAGCATAGTGAAGATGGATTTCGACAGCTTCCGCAGTGCTCAAAAGGCGACACTTTGCCAGCCTGGATTATTGACCTCTGACCTTATATAGGGTCCGGAAAGCTTGCGTCACATTCACAGTGTGGTTAGTCTGTGCTAGATGTGAAACCACTGCGCTATTAAGTGACTTGATTATTCCAATGCCCAACCATGCAGGGTAGTACTCACGGACAAGCGCCTGGTCGTGCAGCCGATATACGTTATCCCGCAGGAGCATGTGAACGAGGCTGCAGAAGCAGGGACTTTGTCTTTCAACTATAATGACACTACGGGGCGGGATTTGAACAGGATACGAAGCTTGGCTGCGTAGAATGTCTTATTGATAGCGCTAGTCAGTCTTTTCTGGAAACCAGCTTGTTCGCCAAATTGTTTTCTCAATGTGCTCTGGGAATTTTCAGGGAATTATGGATCTATGAAACTCGCTTGTTTACCTCGTCATTGTTCGAAATAGAATTCCAACATCATCCAGGTCGAATATCCCTCTTGCTCCTGGTGGGTTCTAGTGAGTGTTATGAGTGTGCCTTGTAAGAGAAAGTAGGTGAAACAAGCTTTTCATGATGAAATCTGTGGAGGCTTGATGTTAGACGGCAGTTTGCTGTCGCTAGGGTCGTTACTACACTTAATTTATTAAAAACTTATGCGGTTCGGTGCGCTCCAAGTTCCGCGGTTGCGGTTGCCGGTCCCCTCTTCATGTAATGGGTCCTGACGGCAATGGGGCATACCAATAACGAAACAAGTACAAAACTGCACGAAGTAACTGAAAAACAGTCGAAATCGTCTCGATGAAATATTTAGAGCCAAACACACTTGTATCCAGTGAGGCTCCGGAAATTGCTTATGCTAACCGCTGTCCAGTTTATCATTTGCCATTGATATTAAATCCCAAATCCAAGTCACAGTAGGAGGACCTGACTGTGAATTGTCACTCCTTATGTATACACTTTCGTGGTTGACAGTAGCTCAAATCTCTGAGTAAAAACGTCGTATTTAGATAGCTGAGCTGAAAAAAATGTCATTTATTTGGTGAAACACGGAGACACTAAGTACGACGTGGTGCTCGATCAAATAAAGAGTCTTCGCACCACCTCGAGCTTTATCATCATTATATAAAAGATGCTTGAATGCTATAGAAAGAGTACACTTCGTAACCTGTAAAAATCCACTACACTACTGAGAGACGATAGGGAGCCGTGACCTTGAAGCGTCATAAAACTAAGTGAGGCTTCAATTGATCCGGAGTGGTAACCAGCAGCGCAAAAGCAAACCGTTGCCTATCACTGAGTCAATCGGTGGAACTAGAGTCCGGATGTAACCGTTGCGGGTGAAAGACACTTAGTTTAGTCAATTTTCACCATTCAGGTAGAGTCCCAAGGGTCTCCTTCAATTCTGACGAATTAACATGCACAAACAGAGTTTGACTGCCGTGTTAGATGAAAACATGGTACCATCGTACGCTGTTGAGGTATTCCATTCTGGCCAGATTCGAGTCTAACTAAAATTTACCGTTTTACTCGTAGAATAATCGCGACAGTTCCCGTTTGAATGACATAAGAAGAAAAATGTTCTTCCAATTACTGACCCTTGAATTTGCTAGACTTAATTGCGGAATTTAACGGTATGCTTCATGTGGTGCATGCAAAACACCAAGTGTATCGGAAAAATATGCATTCAGACTACCATCCGCTTGGTCGTTAGTTGAGTCCCATTTGTTATTCCGACAATCGCTGACATTTTCGTGTCGCTGGTTGTCCCACCGATACGAGCCCCCTAATTTGCGAGACTCGGCAACACATGAGATCGAAGAAGTAACGTTGATTTCTTCATGCACTTCCAGTTCGATGGGATTATGACAGTCTGCCAAAGCCATGCGAATGATGCGTAGAAGAAAGAAGAGTTCACTGTGGTAATCAAGAGGACCATAAGTGTCAACAAGAAATTCGATGTCAAGAACACTACTCACTGCCATGTTTGGTCGTATGACTTAGTATCTCCAGTCATAACCATGGAGCTATTTCAGACTGCAATCCAAGTGTCAACCCTATCTTACTCAATAAGGTTTACTATGCTAATTTCTACTGTTTTTACCCTGTGGTAGACTAATAAACCCTTTCCATCAATGAAACTGCCTTTCTCTCAGGAGACAGGGCACTCCGAAGGAGTCTTCGGGAATGGGTCTCACCTGTCCCCAGGCATCGTAACCTATTCAAATTTGGCACCTCCTCCGAGGGCGAAGCTACTCCACATTTAATCTTAGGTGCTTATTTATTTATGTGAATATCCTCTGGTAGACGGCAGGTCGGCTGCATGGAATCCCGCGGACAAGTTACAGATAATCATATCCTGAACTGCTCGCGCTTTTCGTTCGAGGATTTACCCATAGCTTTTGCAAGGCCAGTCGCTAGCTGAAAGGGAATAGGTTTGTTCCAGACCGGGTCAACGACTCATCTGTCTGTTCCTGCTCACCATATCCTGTGTTTGAACAAATTCTTTCGCGATCGTTGGATCTACAGATCTCGTCAAACCGCAACGCCGATATCTGTCTATGCAAACCAAACACCGTTTCATCATTTCCATAACCTATTTAACCTTTATCTATGTTGCCCTGCTTATAGAGTGTTTGCCGTGGTAAGCCTCAATTTCGTTGAGATATATATAATAGTTGGGTAAGTATTGAAAATCAAAGAGGCCGAATATGCCCAAGGAGACGAATGTTTACCAGATGTAAGCAGCCACTGGTACTTCTGGTGCTACTCGGAAATCAGAAGCACGGTCAGAACCGTTTTGCTCATCCTTTTTTTATTACTCCTTTCACGTTTTTCATGAATGGGGTTCGACTCAACCGGCTTCAGCTCCATGTTGATCCTAACTCGAATATCCGTCTCGTTGGGTGAGAAAACTTTCTGTCAATTGATTCAACACATTGCTGTGGGAAATCAAATTGTTATTCAACCGCTCTCAGAGACCGCGTTAGGCCCCCTGGTGGTGGATGCGATTGCGAAACTGATTCCTCGCGGATGCAGAAAACAGGTGAGTGGGTTTTACCTTGCACCGCCCTTTGACAAAGCAACTTTTGTTGACCTGGTAAATTTGCATGACCCCAAGTTGTGTTTTTTCGAACCCAATGAACAGTACGTTTTTTTTTACTTCGTGCAGTTCTATCTAGTGTTTCTTTACCATAAAACTCACTTTTTTGTGATTCCAAAAGTAACGGTGACGGACATTAAAAGGATTCGAATCTGTCAGCTGCTTTCCCTGGTGGCACCTTAAGCACTGGGCCACGCGACCACGTAGACTCGCCATTGTCCTGGTTTAAACAACAGGACAAGCCCCACTGATCGTTATCCTTGTCCTAGCTTTCCTCGTTACTATGGCAAGAGTGAATATACAAGTGCGACAAGAAATGAAGACAAAAAGGGCTGGTATGCCCCAGTATCCAACGCACGGCGTGCAGTCTGACCATACTGACTCACTTTTTTTATTCACTCCCATTCCATAGAAAGTGATGGCACGATCGCTACTGTTCACGGTTCACTGCCAGTGTCTCCAGCCAGCTAGTTGGTGGATCTTTCGGATTCCAATCATAAAGACGTGAAATACCTACTGAACACAAGATCGCTGTATATTTTCTCATATCACGTCGTCTGTTGGTTGCCACGTGGCTTCCTTTGTTCCGTTGGAGGAACGCAAAATAGGCCACAGTGTGGTAGGCGAGTGTTCGCCATACGCAAAGCATGACCCAACCAACGAAATCCACTAAGCTTTATACGCTAAGATAACATTTTCTCAGATTTGGCACTTCACACTAGAGTTCTGACCTGCACATTGCTCAGTCGGTCACTCCATCCAATCCTAGCCATACTATGCAGACATCGATGGTGGAAAACCTCCAAGCGACGAATATCATCGGGTCACATATTCCACATCTCGCAGCCATGCAACAGAGCTGAGCGCACTGCAACACAGTACATACGACCTTTTAACTCCGGTGAAATATCAGGCCGACGCCACAAGTGCTTCAGTCCCGCGTAAGCTGCTCGAACCTTAGATATAGGTTATTTACCTTCACTCCTGAGCTACCATCGTTTGACACACAGCTACCAAGGTAGGTGAAGCGGTCTACAATCGTGAGTTCCTTTCCGTTCAGAACCAAGTTCGGTACTGTTGCAGTCCAGTCCTGCAACAGCACTTTACACTTTGAAAGTGCGAAGCAAATGCTAAACCGAGCGACAGATTTCGGAATTCTATCTAATGCGCGTTATTTATGGTACGCAGACTCGAAAATGCACACAACGTCATCTGCGTAGTCTAGGTCACAAATTCCCTTTATTTCCCAGTTCGACTCCCATATCCTGGAGACCTCTCAAAGCATCTTCCATCACCTCGTCATTGAGGAAGTTGAACAAGAACGGAGAGGTAAGGCACCCTTGTCGAACGCCACTAATCGTTCCGAACGAACTTGGTAGTTCACTGTATACCTTCACGCGACCACAGGTATGCAAGTGTAATGCTACCTCACGAACTCCGCTTGTATATTACTCTGGCCAAGTTCACTGATTAGTGCTGTCTGATCTACTGGACCAAATGCGCCTTTCAAATCGAAAAGACCACGGTCGTAGGGCGGCGGTGTGTTTGATGCGTTTCGAGTAGCTAGTGAAGAATGTTAATCTGGTCAATGCAACCTCGACGTGGACGATATCTGGCCTGCTGTTCGCGGATGTTACTTCCGCGAACTAGCGTCAAACGGCAGAGCGTCATTGAAGCTATGACCTTAGTAGCTTAATTGCTACAATTACTCCGTGTATCCTTCTTGAAGATGGGGTAACGAATGCGCTCCCCGTTCTGAATATCACGAAGCAAGGAGATGAGTGCTTTTATCGGGGCTTCTCCATCCAATTTGAAAAGCACGAGGAGTTTTTCGGGACCGGCCGCTGTTCTCTTCATAACTTGAAAATTCGACTCTACTTCCACTTCCGCTGGGATCAAGAGACACATCCCAAGGATTTACAGTTGTAGTCGTCGGATTTACAGAACTAGAAGACGACCAGCTAAACTGATTCTTAAAGTGATCAGCCCAATGACCGGATCTTTGCTTTTTGCCATGAATGGGAATGATCTTAACCGCACTTGCATTCCTGTAGCCCTCAACTTTTGTTGCTCGGTTGTGAGTTGCGTTGTCGTCTTGGGATTTAATATCTTGTAATATTTCTAGGTCCGCTGGTCCGCGCGTGTTCTTAGCTGTTGACCGCTCGACTTCCTTTCATTAGTTGACCTTTGCCATCGGATCGTATTGCTTTCCAAAAGTTAATTGACTCTTCTTCATTGTGTACACTTGACTGAACGAATTTGATAGCATTCTACTCCGTTCATTCTGTTTTCGTTAGCTGTACCATCTCCGTGTCTTAATGTTCTTTCATATGACTCGATTCCTTTGTACTGATCGCCATGAATAACTTCCCTTATGCTATTTCAACCTAGTGGTTTTACGGGAGTCATTTTGCAATGGGATCTTTGTCAGCTGTCTACGGTTAAAGCTGTTTATATTCTTAAAAGAAATATATCTCTCTTGAAAGTTCTTAATCGCCCGTTCCTCGGTGGATGTAAATAATCTTCATCGGGGTCCTAATTTTTCGTTCATCTCATATTTCTGCTGTCAGAGTTCAGGATTTTGACAGTGAAACCCATCGGTATTCTAACCTTGGACACTTCAACAACGTGCCAGACTTTCCTCCCTTTGAATTGGTCGTGATGATTTTATTGCTGCGGTTCCAGACGGCAGTCAATAGCGCACCGAATTGCTTCAATTTCGTTGGCCATCCCGCCACGTTGTTATATTGTCATGCTTTTTGGTTAAGATGGTTGGTTAGGGTGGCCATAGTTTTTGGAGCAATCGTTTTCCATTACATACGTCCGGATAATGAATTCCGATCACTTCTGCCTCACTCGTGCATACAGCATGATAAGGTATTTGATCAGGTTTCCAGAGTTCGGTAGTCAACTATCAGGTCAAGACAAACTAAATTACGTTTTTATCCATGCCCGAGGAGGAATTTTTAGCACGGTTTCATTATAAAAAAAGTGTTAGTATTATTTTTATCTGGATTTTCTTATACGTGGTCAGAAACAAAATTGTACTTTGCTATTGCCGTAGATGTCGAGATAACCAGTTCCTTAGTCCATCAGTTGTCCGAGTTTTGAGTTCCTCTCCAGGACTTAGGCTGAGTCTTCATGTCGTTTGGCGCGTCTGTGACTTACGGATATGAGAACGACAACCAGTCTTAATTGTTATCCGCGAATGAGGTGAGTACAGACTCATTGAATGCGCAGCCGTGAGCAAGAAGAGTCAGTGCTGAGGATGCGGTGGATTTTTAACCGTTAAGTCTTCTCTCTATAAGGTCACTGGCCGTGAACCAATCAACTGGTCCCCGGCTCGTCTGGAACAAAGCCACTGTCTTACCGTTTGCGCCCTAACACTCAGCATTCAAAATCGTTTAAATGGTTCGCGCCTGGTTACGCAAAAGTTAATCTTAGATAAACGGCAAGAGAGCAGTTTTTTTGTTTTCATTGTACATATTTTGTTTTTCATCTGTTCTTCGTTTCCTTCTTTGTGGGGCACACGTTCTGCAAACAGGACATACACCCCACTAACTTCGATACTGATCCAAGTCTCTCAGCGTCTCTAAACAACGACAATACTCATCTGTCGGTCCCCAACCAGGAAACCGGGAAACACCAACTGATGATAAAACGGAAGCTAACTTCGTCACACCTTAGCACCATGTCCTATCCTAAAAATGGCGTCGTTTCTTCCACTCCTGTCCAGCACGTGCAAAAAGAGCACGAATAGGTGGATGATAGGAAGGCATACGCAGTACGTGTCCAAGCCACCGAAGTTAATTCAGAGAGATTGCCTGAATCAGAGAGCGACTGTCTACACTCAACACACGAAAACGCACCTCGTCAATGCTCGCTCGATGTTTTTATCAGACTCGGCGATATCGGTAGTAGAATATAGCAAGTCTCCAGGCATCCTCAGCGTAGATACGCCAAGTCTTGCAATCGTGAAGAAAAACGTTACGAATTTTCATTTCGTACACCCTTATCTTGGGTGAAAGCTGGATATTGCAGCGGTGTCACAAGCGTCGCCGGTTCACGAAAGCTGCTGTGGCTCTGGTAAATCGGGATATGATCTCTGCAGTACTATCACTAGTAGTAATTAGGCTTCCAAGGTACTCAAAGCAGTTGACTATCTCTAACCGATTTTCACAAGGAGTGAGTGCAGACCCCAGTTTTGAAGAAAAGTATTGAATAATTGAGATGTGCAGGAGCCATCGTACCTGGATACGGCAATCGTCCGGCTGTCCGAAGCGTGTTGAATTGTTTGCCTTATCGCTGAGGCAAGTGCTATCCCCTGCATACTCTAAATCAAGAACTATTTTTTCTCGGGAGGAGTTCGAGTCCATTCTCTGCTAGATCAGACCAAGCGCTCTGTAGAACACGCATGAGAAAATTGAATAGAAATAGGGATATAGGGCAGCTCTGTTGAGGACCAGGAAGAATGACGTAAACCTTAAGCCAATCTAAGGTATGACGGTAAAACTCTTTACGGGCCGATACACACTTCTCGGGCACCCCATTCCTCAAGAAAAAGTACCCTGGTGCAGGCTTATCCAAGAAATCGAGGGCAGTGCGAATGTCAGAACAAAATGGTCATTACCATTCGAACGCAAAACGATGCTGTAACTGCCGTCGAATGGTAAAATTTGATCGACGTTGCCTATTCCGCGCTAGTTTACTCTTCCCTCTTGTTATTCAGCCTGTAAATAATGATGGACACTACCAGCTTTGGTGCTATTGGGATTAGGCCAGTATCTATGTGGTTGGGGCATTCACTGTGTGACCCCCTCTTAAATGTGGTGACGACGGTTGATTACCCCCATAAATAAGGACCTTGTTCGAAATACGAGATCTTCGAGAACAAAGGTCTTCTAACCAGCTTCATTTTTTCACGTTTAAGTAGTCCTGGAGAATGATGAACGAAGCTTGAAGCTTTATGATGTCCTAGGGCTTTGAGTTCTTTGGGAATCTCTACCTCAGAAAGAGGATCTGTGGGAACGGGCTTCGGGGCGTGTGCTGAAATAGCTGTGGTAGAGGTTGACGCTTGGTGCTCCGCCTAGCACCCGAACGTCTGATTATGGATGGGCGAACCGTCAGCCTTAAAGATCGTTTCGCTCATGCCCATTACTTTGCCACTGGTAGCTGGGATGGGGTGAAACAACTTTCGGGACTTTCCTATAATGGCAATATCTGCCTCTAATGCAGGATGAGACCATCATATGTTCCGATCTCTACGCGAGCTTGCTTTGAGTTCACTTCTCCTTTTGGGTCATACTTCATTATGCTCACTATCAGCCTTGATAGACTGGTGTGTGTCAAGGAGACGCAGAGACTCAGTAAGTTGGGTCCGGCCGCAATTCACTAAACCAGGAGAATGTAGAGCATAAGGGACCAGTGCTCATTGATGCTGCGAGGTGGAGGCGATTCTATCTTTCCAGCCAGTGCATTTTTAAGGATTGATAGGCGGGCCAGGTCACACAGCTTATGGCAGTCAAATCGACGCTGCGTCGTGAGCTCTGGGTGCCCAGCAAAACAATCATTTTGGTGCATACGAACGCGTGGCCATAGTCGAGGAGAGTGTTCCATTCCAACCGGCAATCTTGTAAATATCCCGGCCATCTGTAGCTATTTGAGATGTGGTCTATCTGTGTCCATCTCGGATTCGCAGAAGACGGACGCCAGGTGGCGTATCAGTATTTCGAACATCTGAAGTTCGTGTGTGAGAAAAGCAATCGATGGTCTGAACACAGGGACATTAACCGCTGTCGGTTTTCTGAGCACCATGAATCGAGACCAAAAGTGCCTTCTAAATGCGTCTCGATCAAAAAGGTATCTTGGCTCTTATGTCAATTAGCAAAATCACGATTTCTCCCAATTTGTTGTTCGTAAGAAGTCGTGCAACTTTTGGTAGGTAGCGTCTCTGTTTGTGTATGGGTTCCAACATCTAGGTGCATACACTGATTCGATAAGCAAATTGTATCTATCAGGGCAACGATTGTTTGCTTTGTAGTCCACATAAGCACCCGTCGATTGGATCCAGTCGAATGATTGTGGTCTCAGCCCTGTCACGAAGAGCCAAATCAGAAACCGCAGCGTTAGGTCCTTCAGATAGACACAAATCAAACTTCATCGAGGGATTAGATGAGCGTCAATCGAAGCACGAGGTTAACATGCCTGTTGTCCCATACCCATCAATGTTTATTCATTAAATGTGGTTGGTCTCAGGGAGCATTGAGGACGAAGAGTGCTAGCCGGTGTAAGTCTTGCAAGATTTGGATGTTAGCCGAACAAGGATGCAAGAGAATTAGGATAAAACTCCACTCAGCGGCACTATCACCCGTAAGTTATCGATGAATATGAGCGCGAAACCAGACTGGACATTTCGTGCAGTAGAGTTGGGACAGTGGTAGGCGTGAAGGACTCTCTAAGACGTCATGTGTACTGTAACTTCATAGACCAGTTTGTTTGTTATTCCATTCTCTAATATTTTTTTCAATCTTTCGTCATACTTTCATTCTAATGGATCCGCGCACAGGTTTATACATACATACATATAAATATTAGCCGCTCCATATCGCTTTCTCCCGGATATACCGCTGCAGGGATCCAACTAGACACCTTATGAATTTGCTGTGTTCAAAGCATTATTCAACTCCTCAGTGGAAACGTAGGTGTGAGTGAACGGATCTTATATCACCGATAAATGATCGGGATCGTTAAAAAGTGAACATCATCAGTTTTACATCAGTATAGTATGACTTGAAAAACGTTATTATGTATTCGCATTTCAAGGGTAGCGAAGTACAAGTCAGTGAAAAATCGGTTCAATGGAGTGTCCGTTGCCACATCATCTACTTGTTCGTATGACACGCCATCAAAACTGAAGCAAGCAGAACATTAAGGTCTCGGAAGTATTCATCGGGTGTTGGAAGATGAACATCTGAAGAAAGAATAAAGTCATACATGAAGAATCACGTTTGTAAATGGAATACATCTTTTTGGAAATGAATTGACGATTCACCAGCATTTTTGCTAGTTAGAAAGATGTAGGTTAACGCGAAAGATGTCTTTGACAATCGACAAGACCGGAATTTAGATTCGTCAATTGTCAAACGTATTACGGCGGAAAAACACGAAGTCGATCCGTTATTGACTCTCACGCCACCAGTGTAGGCAATTGGAACTCGAAACAACTAGTAGCATTCAGTCGAGTGTTCCTCATTAGGCCATGTAATCCACGTTTAGTTGGGAAAAATACACTGATCCAATCAACTCATCTTCTATGGAGTTTTAATCACAACTTCATGATTGGAATTTTCCGAACGTTTCTACAAATACGATTTTGTCAGATTGTTTTTCGCCAAGAATTTCCCATAAAAATGTCAGATTGTTTTACGAATGCGATCTCACAGACTCAGGCTTCTTTTTGTCTTCGTGCCTTAGGGGAATGGGATACAAGTGTTTTTAAAATAATTCATCTCACTGTATCACTATTATTTGTAGTATTATTATTGGAGAATGTAAGTAGGCGAAAGTAAAATTTTAGATTATTCTAGCAGTGCCAGTATGGATTTGAAGTGAAACTGTGATTAAGGAGTCCCGATGTCTAATGTGGTGTGAGAATAGGTATGATTTACTATTGTGATATCAAAATAAGTCAAAGTTTAATAGATGGTTTTCGATGATGGCAGTTTCATCTCCAAACGCATTGGCTGACTTCGATTTGAACGTCGTGATAATAAGAATAATGGCATATTTTTCGAGAACGTCCTAGTCGAATGCAAAAGCATGATTCGAGCGAACAATGACACTGGAAAACAAAGTGCACCCACGCATGTTACGTTCATCAGGTGCTAATGGGGAATATTGCGGGTAAGATATATGACTGCTAAATCTCCGTGCGGCATCCAGAATTTATTTAAGTTTGAACGGGGAATGCCACTTGGTGTGGGAAAAGCGAAGTGGGATAAACATGCTAATGTACAGAAAGCGACGAGATTTCTTTGTTTCGAAAGGTTCAGGTGTGTCAATTTGGCCGAGCAGTTTTAAACGTTATTCTGAGTGTAAAACAATCAAATATATCGGCACCTATCACAATGCAAAGCCACTATTAAGTGAGTTTACTCGTGGTTCGAGTACACAAATCTGTAAAGAATGATCGCTAGTGCAAAATACTTGATAATAATACCTTCGAGTTGAGCTGTGACAGTGGTCGATTCGCTGTTTTCCCCTTACAGATCGTTTGCAGTCCTGATTACGTCCCGGCATTTCAATGCAATCTGCTCAGTCTGACCGCGGAGGCTCAGCCACCTGAGGTGAGCTGGAATCCCGGTGATGGAGTATTGTTTATTGCTGTGGTCCGATTCCCACATAGCCAAAAGTCCAGCGCACAGTCGGAAACCACTGATCAATTGGACGAGATCAAGGCGAAATATGCTTCTTTCGTCAACTCGGTGAGTGATTTTGTTCTTCCCAATGTTGTTCCACCGTGAACATGCTTTTATAGCAGTTTAATCGTTTGAAAGAATTTGACGTTTATTTCTACTGATTGATATCGGAAATAGGTAAAACTGATTAGAATTTGTAAGATTTGTTCGGGCTTCTTCGAGCCACTTGTTTCTGCCCACATTCAGAACTCTTGACGCTACTCATTCCAGTAATAGAGAAGAAGTGGTCATCGGTTACAGTGTACAGTTGTTCCACAGTACAGCACTGGAAGTACAAAAATTCCGTCTCTTGCTTAAATCTTTTGATAGTCTGGATCCTGTGCACTCTGTCCCTCAGACATTCGCACTAGGCTCTACATCCCCCTACGTCTAAGCACATTCAAACTATCGTGCCATCGACTCTGTCTGACATTTCTTTGGATTGGAAATACCTCCTTGTAACGTATCTTGCAGTCTGAAGTATCCAGAACGACTTCGATACTGGTGATTTGGTAATGTGGTCACGCATGTTTCTGAATGTTTGCTTTGAACTTACCAATTCATGGCAGTGCTCGGACGAGGTATTTTTACGTGCAAAGCCATTGAGGTTTTCCAGTGTTGTGGGCCGATCCTTCAATATTAGAGCGCTGCGCAACTGCTTCATTCGTGTTAGGAATCATCATCAGCATTGCGCACTTCCGATAAACCGGAACTGGGATGGGAGACCGGGGCTACAGATTGTGGTTGGCTTAGTGTGCGGTGATAGCCCGTCATCGCGCATATCCAATACCGGATAGGTGTTATATGATGTGGTGGACTAAAAAACCGATCAAACGCCAACTTAATTGGCACAGTGGCTATGGTGTTCTCGCAGTCGGTCGTCTTGAGCTGGTGTCTCTCAGTTGGAGGCAATGTGTTTGGACCACTACGGATCCCTAACGAAAATGAAACATGCATATATCTTACAATTACTTGCCATTAGTTTGTGCGGTAGATGATACTTTTGCTTGACTGACTGTACTTCGGACTTCGCTCTCAACACACCAACCTCAGGTCATCCGGTCAACCGAGTCCAAGAATAACCGGGCGGGTAAAACAGGTGAAACGGCTGTTCAGCGCTTTGATGGTTTGATCATAGATTCCACGTGATAAATAAATGCATTTAGCACCAAACTTACTACTCACGTTAAATATTAGAGCAACAAATGCGCGTTGCTGGTTGCTGCGTGGTTCATTTCTTGAAATGTAGGATTTCGTGACACTAGTCGCGCAGATTAAGTAAATTTGAGGTTGTTTTCCTGTGATGCGTCTCTCTTGCAAAAGCTATATGTTTCCAGCATTTGGCTATGACTTTAGCTACTCCTCCAAAGGAAGCTTCCAATTTTGTGGTTAAGGAAGTTTGGAATTTTAAAAATTCACGACGAACCGAGCCTTTTAACGTCGCTATGAATCCGGCTACAGTTTACCTAAACGACCAGTATGAACACTTTGGGTTTGCTTACAAAATCTTCAATGGCACTATCGTTCTTTATCCGTTCAATTCCTTTTCATTTTATTTTTTAGTTGCATTTCAAAATGGATTCCGTACTCCCATCCGTTGACCCCCTGTTCGCCCCATTTCGTGGTAGTTCCATGAAGGCTGATGACGAGGCCAATTTCCAAGCTTTGCGACCGTTGGTGCCTGCACCAACACCACTGTCCACGTATGCCCAAGATGTGATGAAACTAATTCATATCTCACCCTCATTGCCACCGTCCACTTTGGATCTGGCATTGAACGCGCTCAGACAGGAATGGATCAATCGTGCTCGCTTACTCTATTCATTTAAACGTTGTCAAGTAAACGGTGTTCTCATCTAATCCTGGAAATAAATTCGCTAATTTGGTCCACTTTTTATGATTAACAAATTTGATCCAATCAGTCACCAATATCGTATCCTGGTTTTGCCTATTTGTTGTATTCTATGCTGGCGATTGCCATTTTAACTTTCGACTCATATTGGTATACATCAGGTGTTTGTGGTTTGTTATTTGTACCTGTATATACTCAGCCTGCGTGGGTAAGGCAGGCTCCAATTGGAGTAACAGCCTGGTAGATTGATTGAAGTTGTCAGTTCATAACATCTTAGTAGCACACGAGAACAGCTAATGGGCTTGCTCCGGTTGAGCATATTGAACTTTAGGTTGAGAATTCACGAGGTCCGCATGCCACACTATTAGAGAAGTTAGATGAAGTACCATTACCGAAAGGCCAGAGTGGTAGTTGCACTCGAAGTTGTTCTTGGTCTGTGTTGATTCTACCAGTTTCTTTTTGGTTCGTTTTTCTCTTGTTCCTTCCCGTTACGGCTTGCTATGGCCACCAGGCCGTGGCATTCACTAATCTTTTTGCAAGGAATAAACTGAGCGCATTCTCTGACTCAGTTCACTTCGATGTCCGCATGCTAAGCCACATGGAACGACATGCTAATCTAGCTAGAACCCCTGAAACTTTTGATATAAATGCATGCTGCGCCTTTGGAACGTATATGCAAGGTCCTTTTTCCTTACTCACTCTTCATGACCCAGATACAACCTATTTCTCTCACTTCAGTCTTCGTGTTTCATGTGATCCATTTTTCTGTGCCCGCGGTCGTGCTGCTGTCATGGTTGCCTTGGAGCACAAGAGCCTGGGCTGTTCTGTTAGATGGAATCCCGATCAACATTTGTTTACGTTCTGTACATGTCTATAATAATCAATGGAGACCTCTACTTGTCGCATCTGGATATGCGCCAACTGATAGGAACTCTGCTGAAGCTAAAGACGAGTTCTACCGTAACTTGTCGTGATTAGTTAGAACTGTGCATCCAACGGACTCTGTGATCATGGCTGGTGATTTTAACGCCCAAATTGGCTACTAAGCGAACACAAAAGGACAACGAGACTACACCTTAACGTGTTGTGACGGCTTGCGTGCCTCCATGATCCAACGAGCTATACAAGATGGCTTATCTCAAGCCGAAGATCCAATCATGCCTGGAAGGTCAATGGGTAGAGGCCCGACGAAGTAGCCTCCTGGTCCTATAAGTCGGGGGTTGATCTGAGTTAACAGCTCAGTCGGAAAAACGAGTGGAAGACTAATTGATTCAAGTAGATGGGCTTCCACTCAGCTATACATACTCCGCTGCCTTGCGCTCAGGTTCTTGTGAGAACCAAAGGCTTTGGTTGAGAACCCTAACCGTTCTTCTGCTTAGCGGATGGACACCCTGGAAGTACCCGTCCATTATTCCCCATGAGTTACACGCCTACAAATAACTCCATAC
>LUCM01009526.1:90856-114523 GCA_008360955.1 Fasciolopsis buskii
CGATCTTTTGTTGGCAACATGCTCGCTATTGAAAAACGGAGTGCAGAAAAACGTTTGACTCAGTTTTCGTACACCGACATTAGTAACGATTATCTTGTTCCTTGTAAATCGTCACACTCTCTGTAGAATTACTCACGGGAATGGTGGTGAGAATCACTCGAAGACTCTCAAACGAACAGTCTGATAAGCTATTGGTTTCTTTTATTTAAAGCCATGTGAACCCGATAATATACAATGCACAATAATATTGTGTAATCCACGTGATATATATATATATATATATATGTATATATATATATACCACCACTACTGCTTCATGCAAGACACTGTGGAATATATATCTGAGTATTCCGCTAAAGTGCATCGTCGTTTTCTTAACGAAACTCTTCGCTTTTAGTCCATTCTCGGAGAATGTTTATTCACGTCATACTACGCCTTTGCAGTTTATCCCCTTACCTGTTGCTGGAAATTATATGTTTACGCCTGTTATGTCGACCGTTTTCTGCAGTATAGATGTTGATTTATTTGTTGACAATCAACTGCATGAAACCACGATTTTTCACCTTGAGCATACACGATTGCCTAACTTAAACTCGATAGTAACTTCACATTTCATTGGTCCAAAGGATCAAGACTAATTGCTTGCCAACTTAGCGAAAATCGACGTGCGGGGTAATTTTCACCTGGCTACACTGTTTCCAGACGAGTGTCTTGTGATTTCATTCAGCTAGGTTCCGTCCACTCATTGCAGCTAACTGAGCACTTTTATCACCCAGTGACTTTCATACTTCGCATTGGTAACGTGACTGTCAGTTTGTAAAGATATTACAAGTGACCTTTCAGTTCAAAGAATGTGGGTTGTAGCACACAGGTGCTCATATTTCTTTCATCCAGCCGCAAAGTTTTGGGGTTGTCTTTGTAGACAGTTAACGGGAAAGCAACTAAACTTCGGACAATGTTTGTACGTTTGGGCATGTGAGGTATCACGGTGACATGCGATTTCTGTTCATGTGATTCTATTGTAGTCTGGGAAAGCGATATGCATTTGGAACATTCGCAACGGCATTATTTCATCATAAGAATGAATTAATAGTCAGACTTAATTTCGAAATTAAAATGTTCATCCTATCTGTGGTCGCCCGAACCAATCAGTCCGATTATTGCTAATGAAAGCACCAAATGCTGCTGGGTCTAGAATGCACTGCTGGTTGACGGCAATAACAACAATTCTTCAAACTGACCTCATTTACCACTGATTTTCGCAAAACATTACCGCAACATTTCGTTAATTTCCACATGAATTTAGTATGTACGCAACCTTTTCCATACCTTCTCGTCAAAGACAGATTATTAAACGGTCTACATTTGCCGTTGTTCGTGGCATCAGTGGAAAAGGAATATTAAATTCATGAAGACGAAGCTTGTCTTAATGTTTTTCGTACCCGTACATCTCTCGGTCGAATTGTATACTATATACACTTACTGCAAAAATTATTATCCCAGTTTCATGTAATAGCCTGCATCCAATAAGCGACAACAAAAACATCAGCCCAACGGACAGACACGCATTCACACACAGCGGATACACTTAGGTCTTTGATACTTATTGCAGCGCACGCGACGTCAACTCGCAAGTGTTTACGGTTGCTGGCCGCGCATTACTAATAGAATAATTTTTAAGCAAAGCAAGATGTTGGTAGTAGGAGATTGAATGTTTTCATGAAATAATTCACCATATGATATCATCGCTCAATTCATCATACAGAAACCATGGAAGCACCGTACAGCTGTTTCATCCTTGTTAGGAATCATCAGCAGTGCATTGCTGATGAAGGACACTGCGGTAATTGCGCTTTAGTGATCAGGGGTATATACAAATATGATTTTTTTCACATCAGCATGTGCACGTATGTGTACATACATTTCTTTTGAAAAATATCGACGTAAACCTGGATCGATACATATATTGAGACAGTGAAATTGTAAGTAGTATCTGAGTGAATGAACAAAGTTTACCCGGGAAACACGACCGGTTTGGCGCTTATTGCCGCCCGTCACCTATGCATATCCATTAATCTTTTTTACAAACCTCCTTATACTTCTACACTCCAAACTGGTATGTCACACCAGAATCTAATTTGTAACGTCAGGATTGTGCATGGAAGCTACTCCTCGAAGGGCCCACAGGAAAACCACCACTGCCATTTGTTGATTATATATATATATGCATATTCAAAACTTATTTGTATAAGTATTGGCAAGCCTACCCTGCATTGCACTGACTATAATTAGAATCTTTAAAATATTTTTCAATTCAACTTTTTACTTATGCATATTTATTTATTCCTGTTAGATTGTGTTCCTTAATTGGATTTCATTAAGAAACAAGAATACGTGGACATTGCTACATGTCTCTTGATACATTGTAGCACATTTTGGTATAGACTGAATGAATACGTTATCATGAAAGCATCCGTAACAAGACACGCCATTTAGGAGATTTCGCACGGATTGCGATTGATATTTTTTAACTGAATTTCGACTAAAATTGCGTTAGCTTGTTGCTCACCATAAAATGAATAACTGAAATTCATTGCCTACTTCATAACGAATAAATCGGCAGATTGATAGGAATACATCCGTGGTAGGCAGCATCTTATTTAACTCTCCCACTAAAAGATGCACTATGTATTGTGAATTGATGGTGAGCATAATTTAATGCAGGATTCTTCGAGTAGGTTTTGACATTTCATTACTGTTCCCCGTACTCAGCTGAGTGTATGGGGATACTGGAATGTGCCGAATGATAAACGATACAACACGTTTACTGAATGACCCGAACTGTGGTCATTTGGGGAACAATTCCATAGTCATCCTTGCATCCTGGAAATATTATGATTCGATCTTTCCACCCCTTAGTAAATCAGAGGTATACCATCGATTCTTCGTATATGCACGTAAACAAGGATTGTGTCAGTATGCGCACGTGCGGCAAGGAATTTGCACAAGGTTCATGTGGAAGGGATTACAGAACAAAATGGACAAATCACCTCGGTCCCGTTCTCGTTTTCTCCGGTAGACAAAAAAGAGCTGCCCCGTGTAGATGTTTGCCATAATTAAACTAACCGAGTTTTGAATTTTTAAATATAACTGTCAAATTTAGTTTATGGAAGGAACGTCTATGTATTGATTAAAGAAACAGTAAGACATTTCTTCCTAACACCTACATCAATTTGTAATGGATTACCATTCTGTAGGTTGCACGTCTATTGACAGTAAAAAGCCAAAAATTTCCTCGCATGCAACGAATACCTACAACCACGGTTACAATGCACAGGTTCAAATATGACAAGTTCAATAACTATGAAATCTATTGTTAAGTTGTTTGACCTTTATTCATAACGACGGTTATCGACAGGCCATACCTGCATATCTCGCGGTCAACACGATCATTGTGCATATTAATCATCCACAATTAACTAGCCCTTGTATGTCTACTAAAACTCAATGTTTCTGTTTTCTTGTCACTGCTAAAAGTGCGATTATATCAATCATTTGATAATGTCCGAAACTAGAATTGGTGCGGGAAATTGTCTTTATAGCGGAAACTCCCACTATTACGCCTTCACGAATTTGCATTCGACTACTGGTCCCAATCAGTAGTCAAATGCATATAGATAAATTTAAGCGGCTCGGTTTGGTAACCCATATCCTCCAGATGCCCATACTCAATAACTGTGCCGCAGTTTACCACTTCAAGATTTAATTCAGAAAAATAATAGTAATAATGATAACAATTTAAAAACAAGTGGCTGTGGTAGACCTCGCTGCTCCTGGTGCATATTATTGGCCGGATGACCGCATCAGTCAGCAGTCCATGATCTCTCACCTACCTCATGCTCCTCGTGGAAAGCATTGGGACGGGTCTCAGTTGAGCATCATGCATGCTAGTCGACGGTCGTCAACCTAGTTCAGCGTTTTGTATTTCCACAGTTTTCACGAGACGACTAAAGTGCATGGCTGAGATCTGTCCTAGTTATTTTGACAAGAAGCGGGAGAAGACAGGCGACGAATCATGGATTGATAAATGACGTGCTCAACTGCCCAACGAGATGCACCTAGGAACGAACGAGATTTATCACAGCCACTTGTGCTCAGACTAAGCCTAAAGCTTTTCACACTCAATTAGCGGTTTCTCACTTCAGTGTTATTTTTCGGAATTCAGTGTTGAAATGGTATAGAATCAGAGTCATGCCGCCCCTCCGTCCAGGTCACGTCATTGGAACTTTTTATTCGGTATCTTTACATCGCCTTCGTGCACTAACGTAGCAGGCGAGGAAAACTCGTCCCCCACGCAGCAAACGCCGGTGCGCTGGCCACAGATGTGAACTGCAGATCTATTGGTTAGCAAATTTGTAGTGTAACAGTAAGGTTTTCGCTGCGAAAAACATGCATAAATTTTTAATTTTCAAAGGTTTGGCACAGCAGCATTCATAGTTTGTGCCAGCAGCGGGGTGGAATGCTGTAAATTTTCGTTCATTCACACCTACGTTTCCATTGAGGAGTTGTATAACACTTTGAATATGTTGTACAGCAAATTCATAAGGTTTGTAGTTGGATCACTGCAGCGGGGTTTTTTCGTGAGGAATGCGACATGGAGTGACCTGTATACATATAAATATATAAATATATATTGTTACTTATGTGGATAAAACAATACAATATGCGGCTGAAAAATTATGATTGGTGACGGTCGAACCATCATCATCAGAATGTATCGTCTATCCCGAAGTACATAAATTAGAATGAGTCCACTCCCGATTAGTTTCCCCACCTGGTGGTTGCATTCATTCAGCCAAAACGACGTTTTTCAAAAAAATGAAAAAAATTTGTCGCGTCATTAGTAAAAGGTAATTCAAAGGTAAGAGATAAAGATAGGTTGAGATTCGAGTTCGCCCAACTTGATGGCAGATGGTGACTCGCTAGCGCCCGAGTCGTTAACAAACCTAAGTCACTGAGACTTCATGTGGTTTTATACTAATCCACGTCTCAGGGTCACAGCTTCCAATCCCCTCAGTGTAGCAGTAGGTCCTAGATCTTATGGCGCATGCGCCCTCCACTACACTCATGCTTCAAGCGGGTCACTCGATCAGCAATGGCATGCTTACTTCGACTACACAAAAAGTGACTGCGAACTGAATCCAACAAACCACTTCCGAGACTTCGCGCACGAACAAGGACCAGTGTTCGATGGTTACACCAGCTTCGCACTCTTGTTTTAACCCGGACGAAAATCAACGAGTTAGACGCGCAGTCATTCATCAACTCTTTTTGAATGCGTACACAACTCCCGTGACCCCGGACTCCGTTTCTACTTTTTTCTGATCCGCGTACGTAGCACAATATCTAAAATGGTGGTCAAATGCATTACATACTAATGCACAGCCGGACGAAAACACTCCGCACACACACGTCCCAACATGGTACAAGCACAGTACCACACATGCTGCTTATGCGTACGAAAGAAACAACTCCTTTTCACGTGATAAATGCCCGTTGGTTTTATAAACTTCTGCCTATCACTCACTATCTCTCGATGTCTGTAAACGTTCCCCGGTGAACGGATGTCCCCCAGTAGTGGAGTCATAACAACGGCAACAACAATGTGAGCGACAAGCTTTAACAGGATCTGTCCCAGTGAGTAGTGGTTCTGTTTTGGCCGGATAAGCGGAACGAAGAAAAGTAAATAAACATTCAACTCCTTTTGAAAAATTTAGGTTTAGACCAAAGAGAAGAGAAAAACGCTGAATGACAGACAAGTTGTTGGAAATGTTCAGCAAATCTTCGGTTCGAAATATAGATTGACATAGAGCAACGTCATCAGCGTATTTTAACGATTAATCAGATGGACTAGCACACAGATTGTTAATATATGTTAAAAGCAAATAAGGAGAAAGGACAGCTCTTCGGAGGACTCAAGAATCGTTTAGCAACGGGGTAGATTTTTTCCTTCCAGTCTTGTGTACTCTGTTCTGTTGGTGAAATAGTCTGAAAGCCATGCCAAAAGGCAATTAGGACCGCCGAACTGGCCTAGTTTGCGAAGAAGAAGTAAGGACCATGGAACAGATTCCAGTGAAAAGGAAAAATCTAAGGAAGCACGTCGGACATATGTGGCGGATGCATCCACGAATCGGATGTTATGAACCAGGGAAGCCACAGCATCCAAACGTGGTCTGTTTGGTTTGTACGCAAATTGCAGGGGGTCATCGGACACACTACCAAAAGAAGTGAGATGACTGAGGACGGCGCTTTCTGTTATTTAAAGACCGCATGGTGTAAGAGCGCTGGGACAGATAAATTTGGCTGGACTACTTGAATTATCGGATTTGGGGATGGGCATAATAGTGACTGGTTTTCAACACTCGAGAACGGAATGTGCACAAGGATGTACTAAGAAGATAAGTAAACTCATCCTCGGGTAACACTGCCAGTAATTTAGGAGAAGTGAGGACATACCATCAAGACTTATCTGTGGTTGTTTTGGTTGAGCGAAGGAGTTTGAACTCTTCTTTCCCAGAAAAGGGTGTTACAATAATGCATTCATTCAGGAACCCGGAGATTTCAGAGCCATTAGGTGGATAAATGAATGCTCGGTTGGACCGTTCGACATCTGCACTACGGCTTATTAGTTACATTTTCTTTCCACAAAAACGCCAGGTTCCTTACCAGAAGCGTCTGCTGTTGCGGCCGGTCAGGAGTTGGCTCGCACACGACGAGTCGATTCGTTTTGCTTCTTTTGATATCAATGATCAGAGGAATCTGACTTTCTGGGGGTCCCGTAATTTATAGAAGTGTTCCTTTCGTCTAATTACCGCTTTCAATATAGGTGAAGCGATACGGTCTTTACAGAAAGCAAGTGTTTGTAGGGTGCAACAAATATAAAAGATTAGACCGGTTAAATCTACAAAAAGGTTAACATTATTATTTAGATTCAAAAAGAAACCGTGAGCTTGCAAGAAAGAGATGTTTGAAAAAGAATAATGTTTTCCCTAGTCGTAGTCCTATTTACGTAATCCTATTTCGCTAGAGTGCTTGAAAGATTGAATTACTGTTCGAGTGTAAATCTTGGGCTTTAAAAGTAGCAGACAATGGGCACTAGTTGAAATTGGAGCACAGTTTAATAAAGAATAACTCGGGTAGAGTTAACTTTGGTTTGGGAAACTGACGGACCAGTCAGATCGAACACAATGAGAGGAAGTAACAAGGCGTGATTAAAGTCACCCACAATGACGTGTAAGTTATCATCTAGCAACACGGCTAGAAAAGATAGGAAAGAATCTAAAAAGACAAAATATCAGTTTGTGTGCAAAACGGGGATACATACAGGTTCGTTATATTTGTGTTCCTATGCCGAAGATATTTAAGATGACACTGAATAGCTAGACAGTCAATATCAGACAATGAATATGAATAAATTGGTTCAAACTTGCTTGACCAGGAGAAATTTATGTATGGGACCACAGCACCTTCGGTCTTCTTAGCGCTGCTTTGTCTGTTCTGTTGTCATGCCTCAAAGCATTCGATGGATGATAGTGCATCCCGAACATCTGGGTTCAGCTGCAACTTTCAAATGCAAATCACACAAATGTGAATACACATCCGAGAGCGAAGAATAAGAGAAAGATGTGGTATTTTTGTGAACAGAAATTGTATTTTAGTATTCAGTATAGATGGAACAAACATTTTGGCTGACGGGGTGCATTTAGGAGCAACCTGTTAACCGGCACGAACGCATCTTTTGAGTTTAATGGGGAATCTGTAGGGTATGTGTAGTTTAATCCAAGTGCTGAGAAATTTCAAGAGAGCACTTCAGTAGGAGTAAATCTAATCGTGAGTGGGGACAAACATTTTTCATATTGGAGAACCAACCCTTTCGATTATGATGAGGCAATGACAACAGAAACGAGACCGCAACGTCGAGATAAGTGAAACGATTTGAAACTGAATCAAAAGAAAAATCTTTGGCCCATCACCCCAGACGATAGACGGCTCGGGTGTCACCCGACTCACTATCACGCCTGATCGACGGAGGCCTTATGCGATTCTGCAATTCAAGTGTCAGCATCATGGTTTCTGGTCCTCTCTAACTAAACATGGCAATTCACGATTACATGCCCATTCGTCCTCGCGCTAATGTTATGCACGCAAAAATTCTCATTACGCTCACCAACATTTGCAGACTGAACTGCAACATTGATTCTGTTCACCAGTGTATTCAATATTCTGTTCTTTCTCTGTTTATGACCGAATTTCAAACGTTTCCTTCAACAGATACCTTATACTTTCAATTTTCCAATGACACTTACCACTTTTCTTTCGTTCGCAAAACTTCATTTCGCCATTCAGATGCCGCCGGCAGGATATCAAATGTAGACTTTCCCATACACGTATTTTAACTTGTGATTGAAACTTCGACTCCCTGCTTTCAATCATTACATCCACGCTGTTATTCGTTTCCCCCGACAGTGTTGATCTTAATCTTTGACTTAATATTTTCAAGCACTGAACGTCGAATTTTAACAGACTCCAGAATTCACATCACTATCTTAGGAGATTTCAACGTGCACAACCGCGAGCAGCTGGTACACTCCACTGGCACCTGGCCCTTGTTTTCGTTCCCAGACCGATTAACTCATACCGATCACGAGGAGCGCCTGTTTAGCACGTCGGCAGCAATGACTGTTTCAGAAGGCTGATCATGTGGGGGACACTGTGAGATGCATTAAGTATGAGGAGCCAACTCGCGGTTCCCTCCTGTTTGTTGGGTGCATGCACATGCCCACGTGAAACGACAATCACATCTGGCCGACAGAACCTGCGATCGAGTCATATCGATGCAACTAAGCCTAAACACACATATACAGACGTTTTTAGTTCGTTTCGCCGCACGTAAGGAAAGCTCGGAAGTCTCCAGTTATTCTTCTGGCTATAGCCGGAATCCGCAGTGACATACGAGCTATACGCTCAGTCGGTCCCCCGTCTGTTCAAGGTGGAGTGATTTAGTAGGCCCCAAAAACAAGGGCGATCGATCGAATTCTGTTAGGTTGTGACAAGAAATTTGAGGCGCGTTCAAGCTACACAGAGCTAACCAAAATAGTGAATGATATAATGTTAATAACACGACGTTATTGGTGGATGTAATGCGCCAACGCTTCGACTACCGTGGGTAGTCTTTCTCAAGGCAAGTTTCACAATCAAATGCATTTGATTGTAAAATTTGCCTTGCACAATTAAAACCAATACATGGCGCATCGATTTTTCGATGCACTCCATATATTATTTGGTCTTGAAGCTAACCAAAAGAGCATTCGAAAAATGTGTCCTCATTTCCACTTTAAAGACTCCCCCTCCCTCAAAAACGATGACCTCAATTTTCACTTGGTCAGATAAGTGAGCTAGGTCGAACTGGGCCCGATGGAGGGTCACGGAAAAATCGGGACGCAAACCGACCAGGTTGCATGAACTGGACCCATCCAAAGTGAAAGAAAGGGAGTGCGAGCTGTGTTCATCGGCTCGCCATTTCTTATGCCACTCTATTTTTTGGTACTCTTCGCTATGGGTTTAAGGTTGATTGATAAAGATGAGTTTGTCTTGTTACACTCGTCCGGTCGCAGTATGTCAGCTACGTGTAGCGATTTCAAACCGTTACGTTGTGGGGAAAAGAGACTTGCGCCGTACTATTTTAAGGAGACTGAACACTGAGGTCTTGGACACGAGTTCCGTTCAGCGTAGGTGCCGTTAAATAATCCGGAGAGCGTTAACGACGGAACGAGTCGAAGTCACCCTATGGAAGTTTGTTCATGCAGATCCTCGGATCTCTATCAGGAAACTGGCATAACAGCGTTTTTGTTAGTACTCCTTCTGCAAGACGCATTTTACATTGCCTGAAATTTCATCCCCTTAAATTCCATCAAGGGATTACATTCAAAGACGAAGATAGAGGTTAAAGTGTGCCTTTTTGCGAGTGATTTGTTGAGTCACTCAAAACAACCCAATTTGTGTGTGAAGATACTGTCCTTCGGACGAAGATGTATTCCGTCTCTGTAGTGGAGTAAATCACAACAATCCGCTAGCTGTATTGCAGAAGCACCACTGATTCAACTCAAAAGTAATCGTATGGTTTGGCATGCACGGTACGACACTTATTGGACTATAATTGTTCTCTAACACTATGAACGGTTCAATCTACTTGCAGATGTTATCACAGTTTTTTCGCAGTGATTTTCATCACTAGGGAATGGTAAAAGCAACCACATGTACTTTCATCAGGATGAAGCATGGGGTCACTTGGCAAAAATTGTTCGGTTGTGGGGAGATGAATATTTTCCTGGTCTGTCAGTTGGAAGGGACAGGCTGACCACGTGAGCAGCGAGATCACCAGATCTTACTTCATTGGACTTCTTATGTAAGCGAGTAAAAAGTGTGGTTTATAGACCGCAGCCTGGAACACTGGAGACGCGTAAGGAGAATATAAAAACACATCGTCCTTGATTGATACAATGAAACGCTGGAGTAACAAATCAGCTGCATTCATTCTCACCACCCTTTCCACTCCTAACGTATCATCTACGTTTGTCGGGTCGGTTAACGCATTTGTTCATCAAGCTGTTCACTACAAACAAGAACGAGGTTAGAAGAAATTCCACGTGGATCAGCTGATCGACGGTGATCAAGTGATCACTATCGTGGGATTTCAATCTGAAGATCACATGTTCGTATCCCTCTCCATGGAGAAAGGAAAGTACGTTGGTTGAGAGAGGAACGAAAGACGAGGGGTCATTTTGTTGATAATTCTGGAGCACATTTTCAGGATGACGAATGGAGTATGGTCCGGACCGAGAGGTTCGGAAGCATTCACATTGAAAAAAACTTGACGGATCTTTCTGGAAGTTATTACAGGAAGAAAAGTATAGTTGGTATCATGAGGGGGAAGCGGGGTAGTACGATTGACAGAGCCAGTGGAATTTGAAGCGAATCAGGAGACAAAATCTTCGACTTTGTCAATCGGGTCACGTACAACAAAGCCGGAGGGAGTGCGAATCAAAGATGGCTGGAAGAGTGGAAGCTGCAGGATAATGCCTTTATAAAGGACCAAAATGATCGACTACCAGTAGCGAATGAGGGTAGTCGTTCAGTTTTGTGACTTAAGGACCGATCCTAATTCTTCCATATGGTCAGCGAACATTTTTTTCCTAGCTTACCCAAACGGATTACGGGATGTCTGGGTTGGGTGAGCACCACCACCGACGGCAGGCAATTTTTCAAACAGACAACCCGGTTGCAAACGTGATTAAATCATTCCGGTTTGCCGGGTTTAAAGAAGTGTGGAATATAAAGAACTCATCATTCATTTCGAGGTCCTCAATAGCGATTCGCGAAATAAATCAAGTAATCAGGGCGAAGGACCACCAGGGGCTCAAAAACCGAAGCCCCACGAACTCATGAGCGGTTGAACCAACTAGAAATGGTTCATTATGACAGACTTAATCCTCGGTCATCATCAACTCACAGTGCGACATATCTTCCCCTTCTTAGTAGTTCCTTGTCGACAATCACATCTTTGTCCTATTTGACAGATTTGACAAACTTTATAAGACCCGCCTCCATGACATCCGGCTTCCCCTCAAGAGAACGATATACAATACCAGGGCTCATATTATTCTGCTTCACGGTTGCGAGACTTGGCCTATCCGTGTTGAGGATGCCCAGCGACTTTTGTTTTTGACCACCCATGTGTCCGACGCATTGCTCGTGTCTGTTGGGAACATCGGGTGAGCTATGACGAGGTGCGTCGTCGTGTGTTGGGAGCAGATAACCGTCCTGCGACTGAGGTAATCACTCTAGGTCACCTGTGGTGACTTGGACACGTATTGCCTATGCTCACCTATCGTCTACATTCTCGTGATCTTTATGCATGTGCAGAGAAAGGCTGGATTAAGCGACGCGGCGCTCAGGCTATGAATTGGCTTAGTGGTATGAAGAATTTAGCTCCGGCTTTGGCCTTGGTTGATGCTTCCCGTCTTCCTGGTTGGGGCCCAAAAGATGAGGACTGTTTTTGGTTGGAGACTCCCAGAGATATGGCTGAGAATCGAAGTCATTGGCGCAAATGCTGTGTGGCCTGCCTGTAAAACTCGTTTCCATTGATGCAGACCGAAAGCAATCAAAAAATCACAGAATATATACGGCGAAAACACACAAAAACATTTGATTTGTTGTTGTTTTTATTTTTCTCCTTGCTTGTGCTCTTCTGCAGTTTTATTTACATGTTTTTGAGTTGGCTCCAAGCTTGTTTTCAACCCGCTATATATACATTTGTTTTGAATTTGTACTAAAGCACGTTTTTGTAGTGATAGATGCCCGGACATTGTTTCAGGGTTTGTTTATATTTATATGCATTCATGTGTTAGATGCTTGAGTAAAACTGTTCATATTGATTGTTCCGAAAATCTGTGCTAAGGTTGTTGGTTTTATGAAGTTTTTATTGTTCAGCTTAACGTTGTCCTGTTTTGTTTGTGATCTACAATTTGGCTACCGAGTTGTGTCTTTCGAGCACACGGTGACTGAATTCTTGTATCTTTTTACATTGTCTTACTTCAATCGTAAAACAACAATGCATATCATTTTTCAGGAAGGGGTTAGGAACCACCAGAGGACTGTCAACAGGGGAAGGTGACCGAGGATGAGGGGATTCAAACACGTGATCTTCGGATTGAAATCCCATGATGTTGATCACTTGATCACCGTCGATCAGCTGATCCACGTGGAATTTCTTCTAACCTCGTTCTTGTTTGTAGTGAACAGCTTGATGAACAAATGCGTCAACCGACCCGACAAACGTAGATGATACGTTAGGAGTGGAAAGGGTGGTGAGAATGATTGCAGCTGATTTGCTAATTCAGCATTTCATTGTACCTATGGATTACGGTGTAAAAAGCAACCTTGATACTTACCCAGTTCTATTGACCTTACGTAAACTTTTCTATAGTCAATGAACGAGTTTAGCTTACGCACCAGGGGTGAACGTCATTTTCCACAGCCGCTTATTCTCAAATTAAATGTACGGTCCCTCACATTCATTGTACAAGTTCTCATTTCAATATTATTTTTTCTTAATTTTATCTTAAAATGGAGACTGCACAAATCTGATTCCAGTCTATTCAATGACTGTTGACCCATACACAGCTGCACATACTCACGTGCACAGTTACTGGCGCACTGATATGCAGATCCAAAGTCATAGTATTGTGACTATCTCAGCCAATCGATTTCACGAACCCCCTTATACACTGATCCATGCGTTGGAAGCACAAAACCTGGGCACCAAACAAAGACTTGGTTACATTTGACTGTACGATTTTTACTCCGTTTATTTACGCCCATCAATTCCAGTACCGTTTTTCGATCAATAATTTTATTGAAAGCCCGCCTACTAGTGGTCGGAAACCGAAGTCAATCACTCCAATCTCGAACCACCTAAAATGGTTCTAAAGCAGCTGGCTGCAAGTCGTTCGTGATGGATTAACGAAAAAGCTGTCAACAGTGGTCGTTTTTTCTTCTACTCGGGTGTACAGGAACAACGGTGGTTTCGCGTCGTTCGTGGATGTACCAACTAAAAATTCAATTTTCGGGAGTTGAGCATAGCTTTCTTTTTCAAGGTCCAAAGATCATTGGGTTCGTCAGTTTTCACGCAGCCTTCAATTCCGTTGGTAAATCTGCACCGTGACGCGTTGTTGATGAGCGGGGTACCTAAAAAGTGTAGTGGCCGTCAGGGGTATATATATATCTAATTATTTATAATCTTCCGTATTCACTAGGTGGCAGACTCTTAACTGTCCGCACAGATTACGCATCGATCATCTTTGCAACTGGGCCAGAGAGTCGCGCCACCTAGATCACATCAAACAGCTCACCAAAGATATTAAACATATTGCCGGCAAACTGAAACCCATGCCAAATGGACTATCTGGATTCATCTAATTTTGTCGAACGATGATTTGGTCTTTGTAGTCATCCCCGATGTGCAGTTGCGTAACCGAGAGATCGAACAATTGTTCGGAAAAGTTTTCTAAAACTGCAGGCACTCCCATTGGGTTTATCGGAAAGGTCAATCCTATGTGACAATGGTCTATATGGTCCTCTTCCAGTTGTATCGCAGTAGTTTAGAAGAGGTATCTTCAAGGAGTTGCATGTGTTATCGTGTCGAAGCACACGACGTTTGCTTAATCTGTGTGAAGGTATGCGCTCATGTCTACTTCAGTGTTGGAGGGTCAGAAGTCCTAGGGTTTGGATTTCCTTGCGGATCTCTGGCTCGGGAAGTACACATGCTGAAGCGGACAACGGGAGGCGCATCAAAATAGCTATAAGAAAGAGTGGTGATGATGGCCAACTCCATCCCTTTCACGTGCAAAGCTCAGCGCACGGATCGTCGCTGCTGATCTTGGGTGGGCGAGCCGACAGCCACACAAACCGTTTGGTTCACGTCCAGTAATTATCTCGTGATATCTAAAATGACGTAAAGCATCTGGCAGAATTTTCTCATGGTTTCATTGTGTTCCATCTCTGAATATCGTTGAAACCAACAGATCTCGCGACCCCCTAAGTAAGGTTGTGTTAAGTTCACTCCCGTTGTTGAGCGGTGCTTCATTACACACGTCACCAGCCTAGATGGACTGATGTGGTCAAAAAAGCGCAGTGACTCAGCAGTGGTCTGGACTTTGAGCCCTCAACAGTTCCGCGTTATCTGAAAGACAAGAATTAAGCCCAAAGTTATCTCCTACCTTCGCCTAGACCAGGTGGCCAAATCGAGCATTCAGGTTCCTGCTAAAATCACAATGTCACTACGCCGTGATATACGCAAGGAGACTTGCGGCTTTTGACAGTAGGTGTACTTGATTCCAACTGGGCTGCAGCATATGTGGATGTGTGCTGAGAAGACAGCCAAATTGCGCCTGATAACACGACGATATATAGTATATGGACTTAAAAGCAGAATACGGAATTCGGTCAGTCCAAATTGCGAACAGATGCGAATTGCCAACAGCCATTGGACAAACTCCAATCCAAGCTATGCAGTTTAAGACCGCGAGAAAATCACAGCAGCTGGGGAAACACGTTTTGGTTTTACTTACAAATTGCGTGTTTATATACACTATTGGACGGAAAAAATTCCGTCCAATGATCGTCGAGGTATGTTTGGGGTTCACGACTGCTCATCGTCACGGTTCTAATTGGCTCGGCTGTCTACGCTGGCTGGCGCGAATCCGTACGCGAATGCATCACGTGAACTGCACGTAGGCCCATCACCTGATCGTTTGCCCTGCATGAACACCTAAATCACACTGCGCACAGCCGGCTATGAATTGTAATTTAGTTAAGCAGGGCGATCTCAGCTCAGAAGAAAGAAAAAAGTGCCAAAAACCTTTTGTTATTGCGGAGGATTGCCGACTGCTGTATCTAAAACATCCATTAACAGATGCATTAGCGAATTGGGATCATTGATTGCTTAGGGATATTTCCTTGACAATACTGGAAAACCGTGGTGAAATTTATGAACAAGACATATACTGCCGGTACTTAGTTTTCCTTGTGCCGTCTAATACGTCGGCGAAAACTAGACAGTTGGTAAGATGAAATAACCAGGCAAACAAGACTATCAGATTTACACTCGGAACAGAAACCAATGCACTTGTCCCATTCTCTGATGGAAAACCTGCGAGAAAGGGAGATGAAATGACTAAGCGCAGTATACAAAAAGCCTTGTGTTGAACTTAACCTGAATTTTTGCAACACCGTTTCAACATGCCTATTGTGAATTCCGTCCATACGTCATCCGTCCGATAATATTCAACTCACAGTCCCACGGGCTGATTGTTAATAAGACACGAAGAAACCCGAACAGAAAATGAAGATCGTGGAACACAAGACTTTCCGTTCAGGTCGTTTCTGATGCTGGAACGCAAAGGAATGTACAGTGGCGCTTGGCCATCTATAGAGAAATTGGTATGGCCATTTGGATCAAAACAATGTAAGAAAATTTGGCAGTGGAACTTTGAAGATTTTGCGCGAATTCCGGGTACACGGAATTCAAACCAAGGGGAATTTCGGACACTTTCCAAAGTGACTTAAGCATCAGTTGTTGGGAAGAAAAAAGCTCCAGAACAATGCCTAAACGAAACCTAGTACTTTTCTTAACCAGAAGAGCTAGGGAGATTTTCTCAAACGAAGCGAATGAAGATAAGCTGTATAAAATAATTATTGATTTACTCAAAAATGGATATTCCGAAAAGTTCACTGATTAGTTTATTAGATACAGATCAAAAAAGTGCAAACTCTACTCGGTCCTCAAGATGAAATCATTTATCACACTCGCCTTCATTGCTAACGGGTATAGCGGACTTTTCAAGTACTCACATTTCGTAGATAATTTAGGCTAGCCTCAACGTCACCGGATTAGCGATGGTTCTTCTAAACTACTCAATTACCCACCAGCGGATTGGGGATCACATGCCAGTGAAAATCGCTTCAGCGTGCGTTTATCTTATCTTCTTACTTTCTTTATTATTGAAACAATAATGCGCAATCACTTTTCAGGAAGGGGGCCGCGGCCAACAAAGGATCGCCAAGTGCTGAAGTTGACCGGTGGTCGGAGGACTCGGACCCGCAACCTTCACGTCCAAATAACACTACGTTATCAGCCTGACCAACGTCGGTCAGCTCATCTGTCCCTGCGAAACCGATTGACTCGGTATCAGTCGACAATTGATCGAGTGGATATAAGAATTGCAATTGTGAGTTATTAGGGAGCGAAGTGACGAAAATTAATCCAAGCTCCCTTGTGGAGCGGATAGCCAACATGGGATATTCGGCGGGTATTGAAGGGTCATTTGTAATTTTCCACCGAGCTTTCATCAAGCTCTCGAATCATGTGAACGTCCAGGTGTGTAAAACAGTTGCCAAAAGGTACTCGATTTTATTGGAACTGCTGAGGACCGGGACGGGGCTATTCACGTTTTGTGTATTATGAGTTAAATAGTCATGCATACTTTCTCTGCTAATCTCACGGTCGTCACACGGATAGGTGCGTGTGAATTAAATGAGAAGGGGCACTTGTGAACATAATTCTACTCGGTACATACGAATTTGTGTATACGTGACTCTGTGTGTGTGTGTGTGTGTGTGTGTGTGTGTGTGAGGGGTGTGTGGATGGGTGGGTTTGTGCGATCCAGTTTTGTGCAATTAAAATGCACTTGAACCTCAACTCGGATGATTTCACTGTGCAGCGTTTAGCACAAGTGTTAAACATCCATCAATATCAGTGAGGTGTTTGGTTCAGGCAAGCCATTCTCTATGTTTTCTGATACGGACCAGTAGAATAAACAAAATTTCCGTCGACAGTGTTTATTACCCTAAGTGGTGTGCAAAGAAATGTCTTTTCTGTTAGGAGTACCCCATCATGACTGGATTTGGGACGAATTCAACGAAGTTGCGAATTCAGAAGTCTCGTCCGTCTCACCGATTTTCTTCCCTTTTACACCACAGTCTATTGTCTGCTTGAATTTCAGTTAATTCCACCGACTGTGGTCAAAATCACAACATGGTGGAAATCGAACGTGAACATCTCAGGTTGAAATTCTGCTATCGTCCAGCGATTCCACATCCGGATATCATCTCGCGATGATTGTAAATAAACTCAAAGCTGATCAGTTTGGCTCGCTTGCATACTACACGCACACAACGTTCTTGGCGACCACAGTTCATATTGTGGTCCGATATTTCGTGCTTCGTTCACTTGGGATGTTCTACAACCATTAACCACATTGTTTCGGAATCAAGACAAAACTGATTTGAACTGAAATTCGAGATGGGATATATATTGTAAAGTGCACTACTTTACTCCCCATTGGTCCACAACCTCCCAGTAGACGCATCTGGCAGGTCTTGGGAAATAATTTGGAAAACGGCGTGCTTCTGACGGCGTCTAGCGATGCGCTTGTTGAATGTACTGAAAATCCTTAGTAGTATTCCGGATTATTGCAACTAGTGTTATGGTCAGTAATATTTTTCAGTTCTCGTCATGGACTCTGGTAGTTTGAAGCACTTGGCCGAGAACTGGAGGACCACCTTGACAGACTTGGAATTTGGTATCTGACAAGCAAAAGGGTGGATTCCGAAAGAACTACTCCAGTCCTCACGGTAGTCTTTGGGATGCTCATTTTTCGATCAGAAACTCGGCCTTTCCGATGACCCCCATTTCCATACCATTTGCTTCGTTAATGCATTTGGAAATCATTAGTCGCGTTAAGAAATATCAGGCCCCGTTCTTGGAATATTTTATAATTGACACGATGAGATGAAAAAACAAAATTAAAGCACGGTGAGGAAACAGTAAATGTTTGAAGCCTTGTTACGAAATTTTGCATGTATTCACCTGCACGTGCATTACTCTTGCCGCGGGGTGACCTGAGGTATAGAATTTTTCGGACTAATGTCCCATCGCTGACGTCTATAGCGTACTATGTTATTATCGCTAGCATTTCACGAAGACGAACGGACCTCGCTACCGGACGCTGCATACACCTAATCTTGGCATCCTCTACTTGAAACTTCCTAATGTAAGCGTTTGAAGACTGTAGCTTCAAGGTGCAACGGGCTGCATTTTTCTAGGCATATGACGCCAGGTACGCAGGATGTTTGCAAGGATGCAATTCGTGCAACTAGGCTGAAAAACCTCACTTCTTGACCCAAACTAAGAAAAAATTAAATTCGAGTTCTATATTTTATGTGCCCTAGCAAGTGGGAAAAAAATGTCGAAGGATTCTTCTTCCCATCCAAAATGGGTGCCGAACTGAACTACTCTTTACTTGCCAGTAAGTAAATTTATAAAAATTCACCCAAGCTAGTAGTCTGGCTTGATTGTCATTGTCCTATTTCTTGTCATGGCTTAACGTACTCGAGTAAAATTGGCCATAGATCCAAGATAACCGGCCTATAAACGTCGCCATATAGTAAACTTCGGCAAGGTCAGGAAGCCAGTGATCCAGGTTGCTTTTCAACAGTCTTATTCCCTAAGTTAAAGAGTTAACACTACTAACGGTAAATCCCTTCGAAATATTTTTCATAGCCAAAAGTTGGGTCTCCTACTTGTGATATTGAAAACACGGCGGGTCGATCATTTGTTACCTAGTAGCAAGCACGAAAACGTAAAGCAGAAGGGACCAGAAATCTTCCATCAGCCGGTGACCAATGTCCTTGTCAGTGCTGCGGGATGGAAAGTACAAGGATTCAAATGCTGTCGTTCTGAAAGTCAATGAAGACCGAGACCTTCGGACTTCCAAGAAAACAAAGCCTGACCAAGGCATACTCCAAATATTTTGTTTGACTAAATATCAATTAGTTTTGCACTATAATTATTTCATTTTCATCTAAGCAATGTTGTTCATGTTGTGGTTCTACTTATCATCTTTGCCGTCACCTTCGATGAGTCCAAAGTCAATGTTCTTTCTGATCTGTTACTCATTTGGGTGTCTCCAACTGGCTGCAACCAACTGTATGAAGGTAAGTCACACTGTTGTTTGGATAACAAAGAAACTACTAAGAGATACAGCGAGTGCGAGTTCCGTACAGTTAGAAGGACCAACCAGGCTATCAATAAAATGGATTAATTCAACCTGTTACTAACAAATCTGCGGAAACTGGAGTCATTTGGTGTATATATATATATATATATATATATATATATATATATATATATATATAATGTCCATTCTTTGTCGTCGACCATGGCTCTCACACTTCTCACATCGAATTTTGTCCAAGTGATGTCACATGGAAAGAAAATCAAAGACTGCGCTCTATCGAAGATAACTCAGTTTTCATGAAGACAGAATGTAGCGGATAAAGCAACGTAGTATAGCAGTACATCTTAGTTGCAACAACCACAGTCCACTGTAATAATATATGAATGACTAAAACCACGACCAGGTCGGATGAACGCAAATTGGTTGTTCTAACATTCAACCACACATGCTTAAAACATCAATCGGAGCGTTATAAAGGACACACGAAGAACGGTTTGTCATGGAAGACAAGAAATATCAGAAAGGACGTTTTTCTTCATGCACAAGAACAACTATGTCCATTCTGGCGATGAAAAAAGTTGGCTTGCGTGATTCGGATAATTCGACTGATCTCGAATAAAATGGAAAGGTTTTCAGTCGGTCGAGCAACCTGAAGGACTCGCTAATGATTCGAAAACTTTCTCGGTTCACGACGAAAACGAGCTAGTTCTACTTCAACGCATACGGAGGTCAAACGGTCAGCTTCTTGATATCTCAGGCTGCATACCGCGGGTTCGAGTCCTGCCACTGGGAGTCAACTTTCACATTTGCTGGTCCACTGTTGACTGCCACTCCCTTCCTGAAAAAGGTGTACAACATCGTTTCAGTAATCCAGGAGATAAAAACCAACAAAAAAGATACCGCGGTATACATCCATTCGTTGGAACAGGTACTTTGCACTGTTAAAAAAAGATACAAACTACGTTACATCCCAACGTGTTACCGCTTCCATTTCCCACCGAATGTGCACTATTACTGCGTGAGGTCACGGTAGTACCGGGGGCCAGCTGAGAGCCAGGTACACAAGAATTGTTTGCTTGCCTCTCAAAAAGTGAACCGATAACCATGCTCAGATGAACACGGGCGACTGGTGATCAAAAGATAGTGTCGTGAGTTTACATGCACGTCAAGTGATGCAGTCCGGCATAGCTTCACGCTGGTCTGAGTCGACAAGCATCCAATGAGAACCATGGTGGCAAGCGGTCGTGAAATCCAAACATTTCTCCAAGGCGATTGGACGGAATGGATTCCACCAGTCAGAACATTTTCAATCTTCTAAACCCTTGAGCTGTAAATACAACTGGAACTTGTTTCCGTCCTGTTATGATCTGCTCATTGACTTCATTCAGGTAGCGTGTGCCAGAGCCAATTCATGATTGTAGAAAGTGAAATGGACACTTCGTCATCCATAACCGGGACGGGAACGTTTCGTGTCCTTCCAACCGCAGTTTTCTGGATTTTTTTCTGTATTTGCGTGTTGCTTTGAGAGAGTAAAAAAACTTTTTTAATGAAAATTTCCAGATTGCTCGACTTTTACCATTGGCACATACCGTAGCACTTTTTACCGATCACACAAAGTTCTCTGCTAAGCTGCTCGAAAGTGCGTGAGGCGATGTTACACGAAGGTGTCCACATCTGACGTGATCGAATCGAAACTACCTCGGCCATAGAAATTCTCGATTCTCTGCCGAATTGCAGAGTCCCTTCGCGAATAAAGCACCTACTTAGCACATGAATCAAAAATACCGTAGTCTGCATACATGTCAGAAGTAACTCGAGTCAATTGGAGTGGGGGTTTATCAACATACATGCCCGGTCTCGGTTCAAGAAAGGATTACAGAAATCCGCCTTGCCAAGTTATGCGGCTTTCGGGTCAGGGATTCCCACTTTTTCTTTGGAAATAAACCATGTGCGAGCGTACATCGCAATTTTACGCCATTGTGAAGATATCCGCGTCCAAATTCGACCACTAAAGACTTCGGTTTTTTCTGTCGGCTTTGTGTAGACTCGAGATACGGGTAACTGGACAACCCTAAAGTTCCAGGACTTTGTCAGTCGTCACCTTGATGCATCGGTGTCCAACACGGTACGATTAAATGATGCAAACAGAGCTACCGCTGATCTGTCGGCAACATTCTCATTGAAGCTGCATATAATTCACTCACAGTCCTCAATCTGCCCCCCACTGACCTGACTACTGTGGTAGAAAAAGTGGTTGTGCTGGCCCTGCGAAGCTGGGGAGCAGTATTGTAAACATTCCAAAGACGAACATAGGTAATTCCCCTATGACATCATTTGCAGCCGTGATTCAAAGCACTCGGGTTCTAACAGATAACTATTCGTATTTATCCTGAAGCCATGAAATTCCAGTTCTCAGAGATGTAATCCATAGTTAGGGACTTTGACGGAAACATTCCTTTTCACTAACTGACCTGGCATCAATTTCAATCGTTAACCGTGATTAGCCTTCCCCGCTCAGAACATGATGACACTTTTCTAGTAAGCCAATACTTCACCCAAGCCATGGATCACTTGTTCTATAGCAACTTAGAAACTGAGTAGGAAAACGCTGAATTAAAACAATTGTGGTAGTCGGGGATAAGGATTCGGAGCGACAGTGGAATCCATAAGTAGGCGTTCACCAGATTGATCTTGGAAAGGTATTCACTGGCAAGTATGTATTTCATAAAATCTTATGGATTGATTACATTTCGCAACCGTGAATTGAGGATCAACCGGCAGTTGCCACAAATGTGACTTGTTTAACCGTGATCTTTCACTACCACTACAGTCGGAGTTGGCCACGCTGATCAACTGACGCGTAAAGTCATGCTCTATTGTTACATCTTATTTATCTTTCTCAGAACTCATTCCCATTGGCTATACGTAAACACCTTTTAGTACAAGAACACGATCTCAATTCTACGGGATCTACTGCCATATCGCTTTTGTTATTGGGACATTGTGCGTTCAGCACCTTCATTATTGACCGATCCCGCGTCTTACCCATTAAATCCGGTCTGTGAGAGTTGCCGGATGAACAAGGATGAGCTGTTCAAAAAGTAGGCAAAAACTGTCTTCTGAAATTTCATCTTGTTAGCCCCGGACTGATTGTACCTCGGCACATGCGACGCCTTGCTTGAGCGAGAGTTTTTCTGGACAGTTGATATCAGCTTTTAAACAGCCACGTATTTGAATTTCCAAATGCTGTCCAAAGCTGCGTATGTGTCCGAAACTATAACACTAAGATGAATTCATCGTGAATGAAGGGGTGATATTTGATACCTTCAGTAGAATGAAATCACGTTAAGTTTTACTTATAAAACAGTCAGACCGGTACACAACACGATTTGCCCAAAAATAGACTTCCCACGTTCTCGATAGCGCCTTGAACTCTCAAAGCAACGCACAGCCCAATTTGATGCGAAACTCAAAGGAGAATAACAATGCTCCACAAATTCTATGGTACCAGCCGTGAGTTAAAAAGTATGTACACAGTAACCATACCTTTGACAGTAAGCCTCAATCACTATTTGGTCAAAAATAGTCAAATAAATAGGACAAAATTGTGCAAAATCGGCACTTGATGGAAAGGAATGATTAGAAAATACCTGTTCCATAATTCAAGCAAATACGATGGCTTCTGCACGCTCGGTCAGGTCCAACAAGCACGTTCCTGAGCGTGACAGCCAAAAAAACAAGGGACCTGAACGTTTACGGTCGACCGACGCTTGCAATAAAACGAAAGTGGACCATAACGAAACAAACTGCCTTCAGTCAGGGTTGGGTACCGTTGACTACACCAAATGTCCGAAAAACCACCTCAACCAGAGAGCACGAGGAAAAGACGAGCAAAGATAAGCATATCAACCAGAAAATAAACGACAACCAAAATCGGTGTCGTTACGAGAAATTCAGAAAAAATAGTCCGATGTTGAAAAAAAGAAAGGACAAAAGAACAGGGGTAAGGAATTTTCAATCAATCACGATG